>WNWK01060024.1:0-10039 GCA_009830355.1 Cherax destructor
GACGCATTGCAGTGTGGACCGTGAAACCCCAACCGGTGCCAAGCTATAGGAGAGTGTCACAGAGGATCCCCCGGGATGTCTGCAACTGCTGTGAAGTCGGGAAGGTTTGATAACTCACTTACTCTTATAAATATATATATATATATATATATATATATATATATATATATATATATATATATATATATATATATATATATATATATATATATATATTTATTTTTATATTTTTATATATATATATATATGTGCGTGTGTGTGTGTGTATATATATATTTATTTATTTATTTATTTTAGATGATCAAAGGTCGGGGCAAATATTGAGTGAGTTGGGTATATCCTGTAGATTTATCACAAACCCGGGGCACTATCAAATGGCTTGCAGAACCAGCTTAAATGCAGTAAAGGGGAGCAATCAGTGAGGAGTTAGTTAGTTTGATATCTTTATTATGCCCCCATACCCATCCTGTGGGCGGTAGAAAAAAGATTACAGAGGAAATAATGGGCCCGGGGATTTAACCTAAAAGTTTGAAAACTGAGCAAGTTACAAAGGGAACTGGGGATGGTCACAATCATGACAAGTTAAAAAGGTATTTGCAATTACAGGGGTATATATGGGGTCCAAAACTGGGCCCCAAATTTTTTATAGCTGAAAAGGTACAAAGAATTAATTCACTAGTTACAAGGTAATGAATCATGTAAGAAAAAAAATTTCGGGTCTGTACATGGGTTGCACTCATGAACAAATTATAAAGCAATGAGCAATCTATTAGTCTACACCCAGCCACAACTGTAATGAGTTATTGGTGAAAATTTTTTTAATTTTGGGTCACACACACACACACATATACATATAAAATACACACTACATATATAAAACATACACACATACACATACACACATGTACATACACACACACACACACACACACACCCCCGTGTCAATGCTTTATTTACAGGGGAGCAAAGTCGGGGTTTTTTTCCCAGAATGGTCTGTAATATACCACTGTGGAAAAAAAATATTTTACTCCCGAACATCAGTGAGGAGAAAAATATACCCAGTAAAAATAAGTGTTGGTTTCACATATCCCCTTATTACAAGAAAATACAAAATATGTACAACTAATGCATAGAGTTTAGGACAATAGTGGTTGAGGGTTTTGGGGCAAAGTGAGTATAAAAACATTCCTTTTCTTTCAGCTATAGTGTTACCTGGCCAAAAGGCAAAAAGGGTTTGATGGGTGGGCTGTTGATAGGAAAGGGTCACTCAGGTTTGGGAAATGTGAACCATTTAACATTTTTAATTTATCTCTTCAAACGGGGGTAGTGTCTGGGTATGTGGAAGATGGCTAATGTAATCCTTTTTTTTTAAGCAGGGGGAAAAATCCCACCGTCAGATTACCGCCCAATAAGCCTGACCTCAATTGTTTGGCAAATTTTTTTGAGTAAATTATAGCTGATATTACAAGAAGCCATTTAGATAACCATAATTTGATTAATGATACTTAAAATATGGATTCACGAGGGCCGTTCCGCCTATTTAATTTATTAACCTTTTGATCACGATAAAGAATTCGATATTGTTTATTTAGATTTTAGTTTGGGGTTTTGATAGAGTACCGCACCAGAGACTTTGAAAGGGCAGCTCATGGCATTGGGGGGAAAGGGCTGTCATGGATCAGTTTGGCTCACCAATAGGAAGCAGAGAGTGTGCATAAAGGGGGTTAAATCCGAATGGGGATTTGTAACAAGTGGTTTTCCAAAGGGGACCCAGTCTTGGGCCCGTTGTTATTTATAATATATATCAATGACCTTGACGAGGGAATTACTGGGATTTGCCCCAAATTCGCCGACGACACAAAATGGGTAGGATAATTTTTTCAAACATAGATGTCATGGAACTTCGGGTTTTTGGAAAACTTAATTCGTGGTAAAAAAAGTGGCAGATGCAGTTCAATGTAGATAAATGCAAAGGTTCTGAAGTCGGGATTTTTCCATCCCCAAGCACTTAAAAGTTAAATAACGTAGAACTTAGCCATACAGTTTTGGATAAGGACTTGGGGGGGGATGGGGCAACCCCAAAAACCAAAACAGCAATGCCTAAGGGGTACGAATAAAGGGAAATAGATTACTTTTGGGGTTTAATCAAAAAGTGTTTAAAAAAGTCCAAAAGGTTTTTATTACAGCTTTAATTAAAACAAGTAAAGGCCCCACCTAGATTACGCAGTTTTGCCCCGGGCTCCATATTACAGAATGGACATAAACGTTAGAAAAAATTCAGCAGAATGACTAAATTAATACATACCATTAGAAATCTTGAGAAGAAAGATTGAAGACCCCAAATTACATTCACTTTGTAAGAGTAAAAGGGGGGAGACATGATCGAGGTATACAAGGGAAAAAATGGGTAAAAAAAGGGGATATAAATAAGGTCTTGGGGGTTTTCCCCAAGAGAAAACCCCGGCAAAATGGTTTCGGAAGATAAGTTTAGATTTAGAAAAGGATATGGGAAAAGTATTGGTTTGGAAATATGGTAGTTGATAAAGTGGAACAGTCTGCCTAGTGGGGTTATTAAAACAAGGACCTTGGGTAGTTTAAAATTTGGGTTTGGGATAAATTCATGAGTGAGAGGTTGGATTTAGGGGGACCCCACATAGTAAATAAATTTAAAGTTTTATTTCTTGGGTGTTTTGGGAAAATTTGGGGTTTTTGGTGAAATTTTTGTTAGGGGGACGGATTGTGAAGGCCCTCCAGTAGGGGCCAACGGGCCCTGCTGCAGTTTTCCCTTTTCTTATGTTCTTATTACATAAGAACATAAGAAAAAAAATGGAGGAACACTGCAAAAGGGCCCCCGGGCCGGGCCCTAAAAGGGCGGGGCCCTTATAAAAACCACCACTACCTAAAAAATTTATTTCCCTGTCCACGACCCCAATCAAACCCCCCCCCCCATATATTTGTCCAATCTTTTTTAAAGCCCCCCAAAGGTCCTAGCCCTATCACCCTACCCCGGAAGATTTTTCCCCACGCATCTAAACTCTGTTCGAAAACCGGGTATTTTGCCTATGTCCTTTCAAAATCTAAATTTATCCAATTTAAATCCGTTATTTCTGGTTCTTATTTGGGCCCGATACCCCCAGTATTTTTATTAATATCTCCTTTGTTTAGCCCACCATCCATTTGGGTCACCTCGATGATATCCCCCTTTTCCCGTCCCCCAGAGTGCAGATTCAATGCTCTAAGTCTATCTTCATCCCGGGAATTTCAATTTTTGTAAATCATTTTAGTCATTCTTTTTTGTATTTTCCCCTCCAATGAATCTATATCCATCCTGTAGTAAGGAGACCAAAACTGAGCTATAATCCAAATGAGGTCTCACTAGTGATGTATAGAGTTGTAAAATAATTTTTGGACTTCAATTTGCTTATACTTCTTGAAATAAATCCTAGTAATCTGTTAGCCTTATTGCGACACTTAGGCACTGTTGTCTTGGTTTTAGATTTCTGCTTACCATGACTCCCAAGTCTTTTTCACATTCTGTATGATCAAGCTCAACTTCACCTAGTTTATAAATTGGGGGATATTTTCATTACCAACGACTAGCACCTTACACCCCCCCACATTAAACCCTTTCTGCCCTTTTCAGACCAAGACATTAATTTATCCAAATCCTCCTGGAGTTCATTGGTATCCTCCTCAGAATGAATTATACGGCCTATTTTGTATCATCAACAAATTTCTCATGTCACTTGCCCCCCCTTTTTTTCCCTCCCCCTTCGCCCCACACTTAAAAAAACCCCTTTTTTGATTAGTTTTTTGATTCATTAAACCCCCTTAATCTCATAGTCACGTTTATTTTCTCCCCCCCCTTTTTTACTTCTTTTTTCAACTGAACATATTGGTATACCCGTATAGCTGATCTAGGAGGGTTATTACTGCAGTCAGGGGGGAAGCGCTAAACTCATATGGGTTAAAAAAAAGAACCGGGCAATGAAAGGAAGTCGGGATTTGATCTAAGTTTTTCCCCCTTCCCCCCCCTTTTGGGTCAGATTGTAAAATAATAATAATAATAATAATAATAATAATAATAAAAAAAAAAAAATTTTTTTTTTAAAAAAAGGACACAAATGCAACTAATGTAATTTTATTGTGGCGACTTTTTTTTTCCGGGGATTTTCCCCCGCCGAACGGGAAAAAGCCTTTCTACAAGTACATCCCCCTATTTTATATAGAAAGCCGTTTTATGCTCTCAAAATTTTTTTTGCAAAGGGGGGTCAGTTTTGTCCCAGGATGCGCCCAAAACCCCCCAAATCTACTAACTCCCAGTTACCCATTTAACTGATGGGTGAACATAGACAACCAGTGAAAGAAACACGCCCAATGTTTTTACCCTGCTGGGAATCAAACCCCCAGCCCCTCCCGGGGAAGCGAGAAAACCCCCCGGGGCCCAAAAAAGGGGACCTTTTAATATGAACCTTAGAGATAGTGTTTCCTTATTATTATTATTTAGGGGGGAAGCCCCCAAAACTGTGGGGGTTATGCAGCATCTAGAAATGGGGGGAAACGGTTTGACCCAAAGGGGGAAAGGGGAAACCCGTCGGGGTTCATTTTATCAAGAGCCCTTAACGGGGATAAAGGGAAATTTCCCCCTTTAGGAGGTATTTTTCCCTCAACAAAAATTTTTGAGGCTTGACTTTAAAAAGAAGTTAAAACTGTATTTCTGTGGTTCGAACAATTCACAAAATGTCCACAAACTGGAAATGGAAAAAAGAGGGGGGTTTTTTTTGTTTTTTGTGCTGCCTCCCCGGGTTTTTTGTGCAAAACCCCCGTTTTTTTATGTGGGGGTTTTTGCTAAAAAAAGGATTACAGGTCAAAGGGGGTTTTTTTTTAGACGATAGTCTCAAGATTTCGGGGAATTTTTATCATTATTAATGAAGTGGTTTTTCCATTTCCCCTAGGGTTTGTATGGTGTCCTGAAAAGGGTTTTTTGTTTAGACACTTTTAGTGTTCCAGTGTATGGCCCCGTTTTTCCCACTTTTTTTAAAAAGGCAAACTTCCCCCTTTTTAAGGTGGAAACCCCCCTTATGAATCCCCCAAATTTACCTCTAATATAGTACCTTTTTTATGTTTACACTGAAAACATTTCGGTCCATCCTGCTGCGGACTTGATAATGCTTCCATTTGAAATTTTGGGTTTTCCTTGACGTTGACTATATACGTAATCGGGTTTGCAGGGGAGTGAACGAAGAATGCGGAGGACCCTGGAACGCCTACGGCAAGTGTGGGTACGGATTGACTTGTCTAAAGGATGCCCGTGAGTGCCCCTATCTGTTCCACCCCAGGGGCTCCGCTGCCGACACTGGCTCCAACATTTGCGATGAGTACCTTTTTAACGGTAAAAGCATCCTCTCTGGCTCCGCTGCTCTTCCAGTTGTAAATTTTCATCAAATAACAATTTTTTTTTTTTTAATCTATCATGCCATAATATTTATTTTATAAATTTCTTTCGCAGCCATCGGGCGGTGTGTACAGAGTGAGAACGTAGTGGAATCTGCCTTCAAGAGGAACATTGTCAAGGAGGTGATAGATGTAGAAAAACAAAAAGATAATGCCGAGGCGGCGCCCAAAGAAGGCGACTCTATGGTGGGCAAGAGGCTCATGCTGAAGGGTGTGTTGAGGGGCGTGGAATACTGAGGTCAGGCTACCCTTGCCACCCACTACCTCCCGCCATGATAGAGGACATTGAGAATACAAGTCAAGATAACGTGAATGAAACAATTGACAACTAGCAAAATAGACGACGTTTTGGTTAGTACCGCACTTGAAAATGGTCCATGGCGGATTGAAACGTCGTCTAGTTTCATCTCTATGTTGTGTTAGTCATGCATAACAATACTACTGATACTTCAGCTGCAATCACGGGTTACCATTCAAGTTACCTGTCTAATATAATTGATATTAACTGACGGTACTACAATGACAAATGCTTTATTTCAACAATAAATGTTCTGTATTTAAATGTTTATTATTTTGTCATGTATTATTATTATTTTATGCATCCCCTAATGGGTTTCTTTAAGAGGTTGCCTGTTTTTTTTTATCTAACTTTGTCGCTCATAACTCGAGAACATCTCATCCAATCGGCTTCAAATTTTCAACACTTGTGTAAGATAACAACGACCAAATTCTTTGAACAATTCACATGTTTCAAGTGCCCCTATTACCAAAGTTATTGAAACCATTCCTGGCGTCCGGGAATGGCTTGGATAACTCCCAAAAAACCCTCAGTGGCGTAACTTCATGCGTACGAAAAAGGTGTCAAAAAATACGGCAGCGGTGGAGAGAAATTTGTATGTATGTAAGCGCAGATTTGATTATTTTATGTGTAAAAATTTTATTCCCATTAGACCACGTTAAATAATTTTCAATTAACTTCTGAAAGGCTTCAGTATTGAATGGCTGATACATCATAGGGCCAGGATAATATCTATTATGTTTCAGTCGTGTTCAAATTTGTTGATGTAAAATTAAAAAAAAAAAAAAACTTGGAATAGTTGGAATTCGTGCCATAACTGGAGAATGGTTCATCTGATCGACTTTAAAAACTAAAAAAAAAAAAAATCCGCGACTTTATGGTGTTTTAAAGTTTAACGAAGGTTTAGCTTAGTTTAATATCTTTATTATGCACCCCATGCCCATCCTGTGGGCGGTAGTCGAAAGATTACAGAGGTACATAATGAGTCCAGGGACTGGACCCCAAAGTTTTGATAGCTGAACAAGTTGCAAAGGTAATGAACTCAGGTAGATCTGGTCACAATCATGACAAGTTACAATGGTATTTACAGATTACATAGGTACATAATGGGTCCAGAGACTGGGCCCCAAAGTTCTGATAGCTGAACAAGGTACAAAGGTAATGAACTCACAAGTTTCAAAGGTAATGAATCATGTAAGTAAATTTACTTACTTACGTTTATACATGGTTACAATCATAAAAAAAATATAAAGTAATGAACAATTCACACGTCCACACCCGGTCACAACTGTTAAGAGTTCTTGATGCAAATATTAATTGTTGGGTCACACACACACACACACACACACACACACATATATATATATATATATATATATATATATATATATATATATATTATATATATATATATATATATACACACACACACATATATATATATATATACACACACACATATATATACACACACATATAAACACACACACACACACACACATATGTGACAACCAAATGCAATGAGGCAGAGGAGAGGTTTGTCCCCAAGGGAAACAGAAGTAATGGGAAGACCAGAACGAGTCCTTGGTTCACCCAGAGGTGTAGGGAGGCAAAAAGTAAGTGTAATAGAGAATGGAAAAAGTACAGAAGACAAAGGACCCAGGAAAATAAAGAGATTAGCCGAAGAGCCAGAAACGAATATGCACAGGTAAGAAGGGAGGCTCAGCGACAATATGAAAATGATATAGCATCAAAAGTCAAGTCTGACCCGAAGCTGTTGTATAGCCACATCAGGAGGAAAACAACAGTCAAGGACCAGGTAATCAGGCTGAGAAAGGAAGGTGGGGAGTTCACAATAAACGACCAAGAGGTATGTGAGGAGCTCAACATGAGATTTAAAGAAGTATTTACACAGGAGACAGGTAGGACTCCAGGAATTAGAATAGGGAGGATACCAACAAGTGCTGGATGAAATACACACAACCGAGGAGGAGGTGAAGAAGCTGCTATGTGAACTCGATACCTCAAAAGCGGTGGGACCGGACAACATTTCTCCGTGGGTCCTTAGAGAGGGAGCAGAGATGTTGTGTGTGCCACTAACACAAATCTTCAACACATCCATTGAAACTGGGCAACTACCTGAGGCGTGGAAGATGGCAAATGTAGTCCCAATTTTTAAGAAAGGAGACAGACACGAGGCATTAAACTACAGACCTGTGTCACTGACGTGTATAGTATGCAAAGTCATGGAGAAGATCATCAGGAGGAGAGTGGTGGAGCACCTAGAAAGACACAAGCTTATAAACGACAACCAGCACGGTTTCAGGGAAGGAAAATCCTGTGTCACAAACCTACTGGAGTTTTATGATAAGGTAACAGAAGTAAGACACGAGAGAGGGGTGGATAGACTGCATTTTTTTGGACTGCAAGAAGGCGTTCGACACAGTTCCTCACAAGAGGTTAATGCAAAAGCTAAAGGATCAGGCACACGTAACAGGAAAACACTGCAATGGATCAGAGAATATCTGACAGGGAGGCAACAACGAGTCATGGTACGTGACGAGATGTCAGAGTGGGCACCTGTGACGAGTGGAGTTCCACAAGGGTCAGTCCTAGGACCTGTACTGTTTTTGGTATATGTGAATGACATAACGGAAGGGGATAGACTCGAAGTGTCCCTGTTTGCAGATGATGTGAAGTTAATGAGAAGAATAAAATCAGTCGAGGATCAGGCAGGACTACAAAGAGACCTGGACAGGCTGCAAGCCTGGTCCAGTAACTGGCCCTTGAATTTAACCCTGCCAAATGTAAAGTCATGAATATCGGGAAGGGCAAAGAAGACCGCAGACAGAGTATAGTCTAGGTGGCCAAAGACTGCAAGCCTCACTCAAAGAAAAAGATCTTGGGGTGAGTATAATACCGAGCACATCTCCTGAGGCACACATCAATCAGATAACTGCTGCAGCATACGGGCGGCTGGCAAACCTAAGAATAGCGTTCCAATACCTCACTAAGGAATCATTCAAGACTCTGTATACCATATACGTCAGGCCCATACTGGAGTATGCAGCACCGGTTTGGAACCACACCTGGTCAAGCACGTCAAGAAATTAGAGAAAGTGCAAAGGTTTGCAACAAGACTAGTCCCAGAGCTAAGGGGATTGTCCTACGAAGAAAGGTTAAGGGAAATCGGCCTGACGACACTAGAGGACAGGAGGGTTGGGAGACATGATAACGACATATAAAATACTGCGAGGAATAGATAAGGTGGACAGAGACAAGATGTTCCAGAGAGGGGACACAGAAACAAGGGGTCATAATTGGAAGTTGAAGACTCCTATGAGTCAAAGGGATGTTAGGAAGTATTTCTTCAGTCATAGAGTTGTCAGGAAGTGGAATAGCTTAGAAAGCGACATAGTGGAGGCAGGAACCATACATAGTTTTAAGACTAGGTTTGATAAAGCTCATGGAGCAGGGAGAGAGAGGACCTAGTAGCAATCAGTGAAGAGGCGGGGCCAGGAGCTATGACTCGACCCCTGCAACCACAAATAGGTGAGTACAAATAGGTGAGTACACACACTGCAAGACTCCAAGCAGACATCAACCAAATCTTTAAATGGGCTGCAGAAAACAATATGAAGTTCAATGATTAGAAATTTCAATTACTCAGATATGGAAAACGTGAGGAAATTAAAATCTCATCGGAGTATAAAACAAATTCCAACCACACAATAGAGCGAAAAACTAATGTCAAAGACCTGGGAGTGATCATGTCAGAGGATCTCACCTTCAAGGACCACAACACCGTAGCAATCGCATCTGCTAGAAAATGACAGGATGGATAATGAGAACCTTCAAAACCAGGGATGCCAAGCCCATGACACTTTTCAGGTCGCTTGTTCTATCTAGGCTGGAATATTGCTGCACACTAACTGCACCTTTCAAGGCAGGTGAAATTGCTGACCTAGAAAATGTGCAGAGAACCTTCACGGCACGCATAACTGCGATAAACCACCTCAATTACTGGGAACGCTTGAAGTTCCTAAACCTGTACTCCCTAGAACGCAGGCGGGAGAGATACATTATTATATACACTTGGAAAATTCTCGAGGGATTATTACCAACTTGCACACGAGAGTCACTCCCTACGAAAGCAAAAGACTCGGCAGGCGATGTAACATCCCCCCAATGAAAAGCAGGGGTGCCACTAGCACGTTGAGGGGTATGTCCTACGAGGAGAGGTTAAGGGAAATCGACCTGACGACACTGGAGGACAGGAAAGATAGG
>WNWK01060025.1:0-5000 GCA_009830355.1 Cherax destructor
AGTAGGTTATTCTTGTAGGTAGTAGGTAATTCTTGTAGGTAGTAGGTTATTCTTGTAGGTAGTAGGTCATTCTTGTAGGTAGTAGGTTATTCTTGTAGGTAGGGTTATTCTTGTAGGTAGTGGGTTCATTCTTGTAGGTAGTAGGTTATTCTTGTAGGTAGTAGGTTATTCTTGTAGGTAGTAGTTCATTCTTGTAGGTAGTAGGTATTCTTGTAGGTAGTAGGTCATTCTTGTAGGTTAGAAAACATCTTCCTGTGTCAGGATCCCAAGACGTTGCTGTGTCTGACGGATATTGTATAAATAGTTTAAAAAATCGCCAGTTGAGGAATGAGTCACTTGTTCAACATCTGGGAAGCTTTATTGAGGAAGTGGTTTCACCAGCCAGCGGCTTCATCAGTCCAGTACAGAGAACAACGGTGGAAGATGAGGAGGAGTTGGAGGTAATCAGTCCCTCACAACACATCTCTAAACTGAGGACTGATTAATTCTTCCCTGTGTTGGACTGATGAAGTCACTGGCTAGCAAAACCTTCCCACAATAAAGACACCCACAAAGACAGGGTTGGGTGTATTACATTTTCAGGGAGTGTGGAAAAATCATCTAATTCAGTATCGCACCGGAGATTAGTCCAAAAATTAGAGGAAGAGGCATAGTTAAAAGGCTGAGTGCTCCAGTGTGTCATGGAACACCTGAATAACACGACAGACGGTATGTGAAAGTGCTTAAGAAGATAAGTAAGAAGGAACACTGCAGCAGGCCTACTGGCCCATGCGAGGCAGGTCCAATTCGCCTACCGGCTTATACCACTGACCCAACCTAGTCAGGTCCAGGTCATATCCACTTAAGGAAGGAGCCCGGCATCAGACCTACTAGCACAAGCTAGTCAGGTCCAACTCACACCCACTCATGTATTTATCTAACCTATTTTTAAAGCTACACAACGTCTTAGCTTCTATGACGGTACTCGGGAGTTTGTTCCACTCATCGACAACTCTATTACCAAACCAGTGCTTTCCTATATCCTTCCTGAATCTGAATTTTTCCAACTTGAAACCATTGCTGCGAGTCCTGTCTTGGCTAGATATTTTTTAGCACGCTATTTACATCCCCTTTATTTATTTCTGTTTTCCATTTATACACCTCAATCATATCCCCCTAATTCTACGCCTTTCTAGAGAGTGCAGATTCAAGGCCCTCAGTCTATCTTCATAGGGAAGATTTCTGATACATGGGATCAACTTTGTCATCCTCCTCTGTACGTTTTCCAGAGCATTTATATCTATTCTGTAATACGGTGACCAGAACTGTGCAGCATAATCTAAATGAGACCTAACCAAGAATATATAGAGTTGAAGAACAACCTGAGGACTCCTATTATTTATACTTCTTGATATGAAGCCAAGGATTCTGTTAGCTTTATTGCGAACACTTATGCACTGTTGTCTTGGTTTCAGATTACTGCTAACCAGAACTCCTAAATCCTTTTCGCAATCCGTAATATTAAGATCTACATTATATAGTTTATATGTGGCATGTTTATTTTCCTGTCCAACATTTAGAACTTTGCATTTGTCTATATTAAACTGCATCTCCCACTTCTCCGACCACTGCATCAGTCTATTCAAATCATCCTGGAGTACTCTAATGTCCTCATTAGAATGAATTGGAGGCCTATTTTGGTGTCATCAACAAATTTGGTTATGTCGCTATTTATTCCCTCATCTATGTCGTTTCTGTAAACTGTGAACAATAAGGGGTCCAACACTGACCCCTGTGGGACACCGCTTGTGACGTGCCCCCATTCAGATTTCTCCCCATTTATGCAAACTCTCTGCTGCCTATTTGTCAACCATGCCTTTACCCAGGAAAAAATTTCTCCTCATATTCCGTGTGCCTTACGTTTCCTCAATAGCCAATGATGTGGAACTCTATCGAAAGCCTTACTGAAGTCCATATACACAATATCATATTCATTACCATGATCTACCTCCTCAAATACCTTAGTAAAAAAAGTTAGTAAATTCGTAAGACAGGAACGCCCCTTTGTAAAATCGTGCTGAGATTCATTAATCAATGTATGCCTTTCAAGATGGCCACGAATTGCCTCGACAATTATTGATTCCATAAATTTTGCCACTATGGAGGTAAGGACCTGTTTCCTGATTTGTAAATAGGTATTGCATTTGCCATTTTCCACTTGTTTGGCACTATGCCAGTTTGTAGTGATATATTAAAAAGATTTGCCAAAGGTTTGCTAAGTTCCTCTTTTCATTCCTTTAAAACCCTTGCAAACAGTTAATCAGGGCCTGTGGATTTGTTTGGTTTTAATTTCTCTATTTGTCTGAGGACCATGTCACTAGCTACCCCAATCGTGCATAGTTTATTATCGTTCTGTTCTACATAATTTATTATTTCTGGAATTTCGCTAGTATCTTCCTGAGTAAAAACTGAGAGGAAGTAAGTATTGAATATTTCACACATATCCTTATCACTGTCAGTGATCTGACCTGAGTTACTCTTAAGTGGGCCTATCTTGTCCCTAATCTTACTTCTGTATACCTGAAAGAACCATTTTGGGATAGTCTTCGAATCCCTTGCGACCTTAGCCTCATAATCCCTTTTCTCTCTTTAATTGAATATATTGATTTCTTAACTGCCCTTCCCCTCTTTTGATACTCCTATATATGCCTCTTTTGACGAATGAGATGTTTTAATCTATTGTTCATCTATTTGGGATCTGTTTAGATCCTTTATTTGGGATTTATTTTGATCTAATTTCCCTACTCGGAACATAAGTTGTCTGGGCAGCTAGAACTATGCTCTGAAAAACGTCATATTGGCAACCAACACTACCTACCTGACTCATACTCAGGTCATTCCAATTCAGCCCACCTAGGTAATTTCTCAGTCCCATGAAATCGGCCAAGCAGAAGTCTGGGACAGAGACTTGATTGCAGTTATTTGGGTAATTCCATAATATATTGAACCTAAGTGATTTGTGATCGGTTTCCCCAAGCTCATCATCAGTGATTCTTTGTTGGCAAGAACCAAGTCAATCAAATTGTTTCCTCTAATTGGTTCTGTCACAAACTGTTTTAAAAAGCAAACCTGAACCGTATCAAGAAAGTCACTAGACTCAAGATTTCCTGTCACATTGTTCCAATCAGTTTGTCTAAAGTTAAAATCTCCCATTAACACATTTTTATATCTAGACGCCTTATGAATTTCGTCCCATAGCAGCCTACCGCACTCCATATCAAGATTTGGGGGCCTGTAAATCACACCCAAAATTATTTTTTCACGATCCTCGAGAAACTGTAGCCAAACAGATTCTGTGTCCGATGTTTCTAATCTTATATCTTGTCTAACACAACAATTTAAATTATCTCTGACATACATCGCCACTCCACCACCCTTCCTGTTGACCCTCTCAGTGTGGAATAGTTTATAACCCTGAATGTTGCATTCAGAAGGCATTTCTCTATCAGGTTGAACCAGGTTTCCATTATAGCAATAATATCTATATTACCTGCACTTGCAAGTAATCTTAGCTCATCTATCTTATTTATTAGACTCCTACTATTTGTATAGTAAACCTTAAAGGAGCTAGTCACTCGTTGTCTCTACTATTTCTCTTTGTTTGTTGCCTTTACTAGCAACTTTATTTTGAATATTGTCTTTTAAACATATTCCCTGAGGTATCCTGGTAATATCTGCCTTTTTCAAACCTACTACTGCAGCTTTATTGTTTCTCACAAACACCCATACCTCTATAATCTATCAATTTACAGTCCTAGACAATTCAGCAATGGTCCCCTCAATCGAGTTAGCTAATGCAACCACTCCGGCCCCAGAGAGATGTACCCTATCCCTTGCATACATATCACATTTGCCATAGAATCTGTCCCAATTATCAATGAATGAGATTGCAAGTTCCTTGCAGTACCTGTCTAGCCAGCAACTTATACCAATTGCCCTAGACATCCATTCATTGCCCACTCCCCTTCTAGGCAAAATACTACATATGATTGGGACCCCTCCCTTAGACCTGACTTCTTCTATTGCTGACTTGTACTTATCCAGCAGCTCCTGTCTCCTGCCCTTCCCAGTGTCACTTCCACCAGCACTAAGACAGATTCCAGGGAGACCTCAACAGACTGCAGATGTGGTTAAACACGGGGAATCTGGATCTCAATTCAAACAAAGGCAAGGTCATACAATTTAGAGAAGGTGAGGACAGAGCCGCCACGGTGCACACCATGATCAGAGAGAAGCTACAAATATCAAGGAGGAAAAGTATTTGCTGGACGTTCCTTGTTCATATCCTGAACCGGCTCCCGTGAACACAGGTACAAGTTATCAAGTTCCTAGACATGGAACTAACCTCTAAAATAGAGAAAAGCTAACATAAATGGTAGTTTTTTGAGTATCCATATATTCTCTTCTTGAATTTTTATATTATATACTAAGTGCAGTAGAGCAGCAAGACGTTATTGAGCGAGAGAGCAAACCTAGTTTACTCGCAGCAGTTGACTTTCACCTCAGACAAGAGGTGTGTGTGTGTGTGTGTGTGTGTGTGTGTGTGTGTGTGTGTGTGTGTGTGTGTGTGTGTGTGTGTGTGTGTGTGGTGTGTGTGTGTGTGTGTGTGTACTCACCTAATTGTGGTTGCAGGGGTCGAGTCTCAGCTCCTGGCCCCGCCTCTTCGCTGTCTGCTACTGGGTCTCTGCTCTCCCTGCTCCGTGAGCTTTATCATACCTTGTCTTAAAACTATGTATGGTTCCTGCCTCCACTATATCTTTCTCTAGTCCATTCCACTTCCTGACTACTCTGTGGCTGAAGAAATGTTTCCTGACATCCCTTTGACTCATCTGAGTCTTCAGCTTCCAGTTGTGTCCCCTTGTTTCTGTGTTCCCTCTCTGAAACAACCTGTCACTATCTACCTTGTCAATTCCCCGCAGTATTTTGTATGTCGTTATCATGTCTCCTCTGACCCTTCTTTC
>WNWK01060026.1:0-10039 GCA_009830355.1 Cherax destructor
AAAACTTCCATACCTGTATCTAAATATTGTTCAGGCATACGCAACAATGTAACCACTTCCTACACATCCTATATCCATTCTAAAGCCTTGTTCCCTACGATCCTGCTCTCTGTCTCTCCTCAAACTTTTTCAGTAATAACCCAACCATATACTTTACATGGTATACTCAGAAAACTTATTCCTCTATAACTTTTACTCTCCTTTTGTTCCCCCGTCCTAAATATTGTGACATCATCTGATTACTGTGATCTTATTTCATATCTAATATGTATACGTATATATATATATATATATATATATATATATATATATATATATATATATATATATATATCTATATATCTTATATATATCTATATGTATTATATATATATATTATATATATATGTATATATATATATTATATATATATATATATATATATATATATATATATATATATATATATATATATATATATATGTATATATATATATATATATATATATATATATATATATATATATATATATATATATATATATATATATATATATATATATATATATATATATATATATATATATATGTATATATATATATATATATATATATATATATATATATATATATATATATATATATATATATATATATATATATGTAGGAATTGCAAGAGCAGGCGAAATATTCACAAACACTGATCTCTATGATATAGTAGATTACATGCACACTGGTCATACTGGTCAGTTGTAGATTATCCAGGAGCCAGCTTTCAGGCAGGGATGAGATGAAAGCTAGCCTTCCTGCTGAAGCTGGCTGCTGGAATAACGTCTGCAGCTGGATGCGGTATTACGTGTGTATGTCATGTACCTTTCATGATTCTATATATTATATATATATATATATATATATATATATATATATATATATATATATATATAAGGCCAGCAGACAGAGGAGGCCACAAGAAAGTGCCGTCCTCTGTCTGCTGGCCTATATAACCCTCTTCCTGTTCTTTATGTTAGTGTGACTTTGTAAATGGTCCAAGTCGGACCGAAATGTCGTCTTACGCTCCTCTCTTCTATGTGCGGGTTGTGTGTGTATTGTTCCAGTCACGGTATTGTGCCTTTTTTTTTTATTTATATCAGTAACTACACTGCACTAGCCAGGGGTCGAACACAATGGGCTTTGGCCCGCCTCATGGTGAGCGAAAACACATGACGTTCCAGTCCACTGAACCACACAATCCTTAAGAGTAGCGCATCCAGTAGCACTGAATGTTGTACTCGCTACCCAAGGACATACGATGGTGTGGACGCCTCTAAGCTATTTTCATTCTATTTCCCGTTTGTACACCAAACAGAGAGTCTGTGCACATCCTAAAAGTACCGTCTGGTTTAGGTACTAAAATACAAGGACATGCCCTCGGACTTTTACTACTCTCAGTTAGTCCTTGCGATAACAAAAAGTCAACTTCTTTTCTGAGGGCTTTATGCTTCGTCGGGCTCATTCTATAGGGCGATTGCTTAATTAGTGAGGCACCTCGTACATCAACGTCGTGAACACCCAGAGTAAAGCGCTTAGGAACATCGCTAAACAAACAAGGGTATTCCACAATCAAGTGTTTAATATTAGAAGCCTTATCCAGATCCAGGTTACTAAGGAAATGGTCCAACGATTGTAGTGTCGCAGAATTTTCTAAGCGCACCTCTATGCCCCTAGAGACGTCAGGCAGGGAGGGGTGTTCTTCCTTTGTCTTAGGAAGTACAGATGTAGTTGGTAAGGGACTAGCGTAGTAGGCCTTAGAGTTGACTAACATGGTACACATTTTCTGACTTTCTCTTCCCCGGAGTGCGTACTAAATAATTTACATCACAGCTTTTTTCACTATTTCCAGGGGGCCATCGTACCTGGCTTGTAGAGTATGACCTGGTACTAAAATCTTTGAGCCATTATCTTGTCTCCTGATTTAAATGAACGACAGACCGTATGTTGATCATACCGTTGCTTCATTTTAGCCTGAGCTGTAACTAGGTTTCTTGACGCCAGGTCTCTAGCAACCTTCAAATGCTTCTGTATTAATGAAGATTTACTCAGTGATGGACTTGATTTTCTCATCCAGACGTCCCTCAATACAGTGAGAGGACCACGTACCTGGTGTCCGAATATCAACTCAAACATGCTAAACCCGAGGCTTTCCTGTTCACTTTCCCTGATAGCGAACAGAGGAAAGGGAATACCATCATCCCAGTCTCTGGAATCTTTAGAGGACTTTGTGACTGTAGATAACTGGTGGAGAATATGGACTTTATTCCTAGATGAGATAGTGTCTCACGAAAGATCTTAGAGGTAAAGTTGGATCCTTGATCCGACTGGATCTCTCGTGGTAATCCAACCTGGGGAAAAAAAATTATTAATGCTCTCACAATAACCCGTGCATTAATTTTCCTCATAGGAATAACCTCGGGATAGTGAGTCGCTGCTCCATGATGGTAAACAAGTATTGGTTCCCTAGTTTGGTCTTTGGCTCAGGACTAACACAGTCTATGATGAGTCTAGAGAACGGTTCTCCATCAACAGGTGGAGGTGTATGATCAGGTGGAGGTGTATGATCAGGTGGAGGTGTATGATCAGGTGGAGGTGTATGATCAGGTGGAGGTGTATGATCAGGTGGAGGTGTATGATCAGGTGGAGGTGTATGATCAGGTGGAGGTGTATGATCAGGTGGAGGTGTATGATCAGGTGGAGGTGTATGATCAGGTGGAGGTGTATGATCAGGTGGAGGTGTATGATCAGGTGGAGGTGTATGATCAGGTGGAGGTGTATGATCAGGTGGAGGTGTATGATCAGGTGGAGGTGTATGATCAGGTGGAGGTGTATGACAGGTGGAGGTGTATGACAGGTGGAGGTGTATGATCAGGTGGAGGTGTATGATCAGGTGGAGGTGTATGATCAGGTGGAGGTGTATGATCAGGTGGAGGTGTATGATCAGGTGGAGGTGTATGAGCAGGTGGAGGTGTATGATCAGGTGGAGGTGTATGATCAGGTGGAGGTGTATGATCAGGTGGAGGTGTATGATCAGGTGGAGGTGTATGATCAGGTGGAGGTGTATGATCAGGTGAGGTGTATGATCAGGTGGAGGTGTATGATCAGGTGGAGGTGTATGATCAGGTGGAGGTGTATGATCAGGTGGAGGTGTATGATCAGGTGGAGGTGTATGATCAGGTGGAGGTGTATGATCAGGTGGAGGTGTATGATCAGGTGGAGGTGTATGATCAGGTGTGGGTGTATGACAAGGTGGAGGTGTATGATCAGGTGGAGGTGTATGAGCAGGTGAGGTGTATGAGCAAGTGGAGGTGTATGATCAGGTGATAGGTGTATGATCAGGTGGAGGTGTATGATCATGTGGAGGTGTATGATCATGTGGAGGTGTATGATCAGGTGGAGGTGTATGAGCAAGTGGAGGTGTATGATCATGTGGAGGTGTATGAGCAAGTGGAGGTGTATGATCAGGTGGAGGTGTATGATCAGGTGGAGGTGTATGAGCAAGTGGAGGTGTATGATCATGTGGAGGTGTATGAGCAAGTGGAGGTGTATGATCAGGTGGAGGTGTATGAGCAGGTGTAGGTGTATGAGCAAGTGGAGGTGTATGATCAGGTGGAGGTGTATGAGCAGGTGTAGGTGTATGAGCAAGTGGAGGTGTATGATCATGTGGAGGTGTATGAGCAAGTGGAGGTGTATGAGCAGGTGGAGGTGTATGAGCAAGTGTAGGTGTATGATCAAGTGGAGGTGTATGATCAGGTGGAGGTGTATGATCATGTGGAGGTGTATGATCAGGTGGTGGTGTATGATCAGGTGGAGGTGTATGATCAGGTGGTGGTGTATGATCAGGTGGAGGTGTATGATCAGGTGGTGGTGTATGATCAGGTGGAGGTGTATGATCAGGTGGAGGTGTATGATCAGGTGGAGGTGTATGAGCAAGTGGAGGTGTATGAGCAAGTGGAGGTGTATGAGCAAGTGGAGGTGTATGAGCAAGTGGAGGTGTATGATCAGGTGGAGGTGTATGAGCAGGTGTAGGTGTATGAGCAAGTGGAGGTGTATGATCAGGTGGAGGTGTATGAGCAGGTGTAGGTGTATGAGCAAGTGGAGGTGTATGATCAGGTGGAGGTGTATGAGCAGGTGTAGGTGTATGAGCAAGTGGAGGTGTATGAGCAAGTGGAGGTGTATGATCAGGTGGAGGTGTATGAGCAGGTGTAGGTGTATGATCAGGTGGAGGTGTATGATCATGTGGAGGTGTATGATCATGTGGAGGTGTATGATCAGGTGGAGGTGTATGAGCAAGTGGAGGTGTATGAGCAAGTGGAGGTGCAATGAGTCAGCAATGCAAAACCGGCTTAACTTACCAATCACTGTACTAAAAAATCATTGTGCTAGTTGAGATGCTTCTATCAAATAACTTTATATTAAACTATTAATGTTTTTACTAGAAAGTGAGTGCAGTATAAGGCGCCCACTTTCACCCATACTCCCTTTATTCCAAGATTTGAAAGTAATTCACTACTCGAGATGGTATAGTGCAATTATGACGACATTTAGAGGGATGGGGCCGTTTGATGCCTTCTTGGAAAATATTAATGATCTAATCCCCAGCATTAAATATACAGAAGAGTAGGAGACAAGAAAAGGGAACCTTCCTGGATACGTATGATAAGAGGAATCTATCGTTAATTCACAATTTACCATAATCTTATAAATTCGACCAGTTAGTTACTCTTTCGTAGACAGTTATTACTGAATTAAAAGTGGTATAGTGACTGGACCGTTTCAATGGGCAATCAGATAAAACTAATGCTGAAATTGCCCATGTGATTTAGATACTCCTGTACCTAACAATGTTCCGTCTGCCCTAGTTCCTGGACACCACTTACATCATGCACCTAAAATCAAGTGGCCTTTGTATATATTCTGTATCCTTTGAATACTTGTAAATGTGCTAAACATGGCCTTAACTGTAGGTTCAAATATTTGTTACTAATATTATCTAATTATTAATTTTCTAATGACAGTTCGTTTGTGGCACTATGTTTATGTCATGTATATAGGAATTGTTTGTTGGTAATTATGAGCAATATCGAGGTATTATGATGGGTGGGAGTGAGACTCAGGTTAGAAGCAAAAAGGCAGGTTTTCCAGCAAAAGCAAGTTATATACAGAGACGTGTTAAGTCATTGTTACTCTTAAATATACATTGGTACCCCGGGTTTCGTCAATAATTCGTTCCAGAAGGCTGTTCGAGTGGCTTTACCGAACAAATTTGTTCCCATAAGGACGAATATAAATTAGATTAGTCCGTTTCAGACCCCCCAAAAATACACTTACAAAAGCACTTACAAAAATACACTTACATAATTCTTCGAGTTCTGAGCTGTACGAAATCCGGGGTACCACTGTATTGAGATTTTTGCAATGCAGTCTCCAACAGTCGATCTCAACAATGCAACACCAGCAACGGGAGTGATGGAAAACATCCCCCTGTGACTTGTTTTGCAATAATGAAATAAATAATATTAGGCTTCAGTTGACTGTTAAGGCTTCCTACAGCGTACGCCGCGCGCGAGGAAAAATATTCGAAAAATTTTGAAAATTGAGTTAACCATATTGAAAAATAGAGTAACTCTCTGGCTACGCAATGGTACAAGAATCATTGTTCTACGACATTCCTACAAGGAATTATGGTCGTTTATAACACACATGGTGACGCCAACAACCGTAGTAGGTCGGCTGACATTTCGTGAATTTTCGTATTTTTTTCCCCGATTTTTTTCCTTAATTTCTTGTAGTATTCTTACTTATATAATAATTGACGATTTGGACTCATAACAGAGTGGGCAGGGATTATCCGAAGACTTCCAGCCAATCAGGAACTTTCTAGAACATTTGATTGCGTTTGCAGAAATTCCTGACTCAGGATAGCCTGGAATATGCTTCATTATAACGCTATTATCAATACTACGGCTTTTATATCTATCACAATTGATCTATTATGACATAATAGACAATATAAATAACAAATAAACATAGTAAATACTCCAGAATGAATAATATGTGGCATAATATGATCGCCGCCTGGGACCGCCTCCAAGTATCATATTACATTCCTGGGTGTGGGTGTTCCTGGGGTGTTACCATGGGCCCTCTAGGGGACTTGTATTAAAGAAAACGAACAGGGCTAACTATGATATACACTCGTACTGCAAGATAAAGCTGAGAAAAATGCTATTTTGCTCCGGGTAAAATGTTTTTCCTTGCGCGACCTTCCGCGTGGATTATCTCAGAAGTAAGTTATTCATCTATATATTGGAGTGGAACCGTTAATAATCATAGGAATGAAATGAAACTCACAGACAACATAAAATAAAGGTTGTATTAATTAATAATGATTAGTTTTTTGAGATATCGTAATTAGTTTTTGATTTATGTGAGGTAAAAAGTCAGATATTTTCCAACATGTAAAAAACACACGAACTTTATTTTTTTAAGCATGAAGATAGGGATAAATTACAGAAAGGGGATCATTATAATTTCAGATTAGCATTGTTTTATGCGTAGGTGAAGCCAGAACAGCTTCCACTACGACTCTGGATTATTTTTTATGTGATGTTTGCTAAAAACTTGATAAATATTTTTTTTCTCAGTTGTTTGTTGGGCGATCTTTTTGAAATTTGATACAAGACAACTAGAAAGGTGCTTCTTTACGTATAAAACAAATGAAAGAAATCGAACGAAAATTAACGAAACAACATATTTATCGACCATGACCCCTTAACACTGGAAATCCAACTTCTCTCCTCAGCATCACAAAAGAAATCTCCAAATGCCATTTGGAGATAATGGTAGGAGATAAAACTCTCCACGCAAGAGTTGTAATATCTCGTAATAGTAAGAGCTGTGACAGTAGCTCTTACAGCTGAAAGCTCTAAAGAACGCTCTCTAGCCTTGGTGATGGAGTCTGAGATGTGTAAAACACAAGGAAGTAAAATATTAACAAAAAAAGAGTAAGTTGACAGATTGGATGGCAGATTGAGGGAGAATTCTGAGAGCGTTAAAATATTTAAGGATTAATTTGTCAGAATATGGATGTATGGGAGACAAATGGAGTCGAAGAATAGAAAGAGAAAATAAGTAGACTGGGTGAAACACTCGTGTATGTGGAGAACTGACGAGTGAAACATCGATACAATCACTTAAGCAGACAGAAGGTTGCAGCACTGAAACACCAACTGGAAATCCCTGACCAAGAAAGTAATAAGCAGATCAGATGGAGACAGTAGTTGGGCAGCTTATAATAAAACAACATTATGGATATAAAGCATCATATTTGGGGATTATGAAATTTATAATGTATGTCGCTTTAATTTCATAATTTAACTTTTAAAATAGTTTTGACTACCCCCCCCCTCAAGGAGGGGGGTAGTCTTGTTCTAGTTTTTTCAACTTTTTTTTTTTTTTCGATCATAACTCGAGAACACTTCATCCGATCAGCTTCAAATCTTCACCGCTTATGTACGGTAATGAGGACCAGATTCTTGCAACAGTTTGTGTGTGCAGGTGACCAGTGACCAAAGTTGTTGACCCCATTCAAACCTTCAATAAAGTTCTTCATAATTCAGCGACAGTGGAGAGTGATGTTCAGCTCAGTAACTAAAGATCTGACGATTTTATAGGTATAATATTATGAAATTTTTATTCCCGTTAAATCCATTTAAATAAATTTCAGTTTGTCTCATCTGAATTACTTTAAAATTTAATGGCTGATGCATCTTAGGGTAGCGATAGGATACATTAAGTTTCACTTGCGTGTAGACAAATTCGATGAAGTAAATACTGGAAAACTGGAAAACACATTTGTCTTTTTTTTCACGAATAATTATGACCTGATATGAAATGCAACAGTATCAAACACAGTTTATTCAGATCACAACCTAATCGAAGTCCATAGCATAGTGGTCTTGACCAGCAAATTGCATCCAGTTTTGAGATTGCCTTCACAAAATTCAACTTTAACAACAAGACTGTCAACTGGGATTAAATAACTCGTGTCATTAATGAAACATGCCGGGAAGATATCTTAAATATCATGGATCTGAACTAGTGTCTTGAAAGGATCAACTCTTTGGCAGCTGAAGTATGGAGAAAGCATATTTCCCTAAGAAAAAAGAAGAAAAGATGTAAACTGGAAAGAGAGAGATGCTCCCTCTAGAGGTGAAGGCGAAGAATCACTGAGCCTCTCAAGGGGCTAGATTATCTGAAATGTGGAATGAAGCACTGACTGGGGAAGTAGAAAATATTGAACTTAAGTTAAATGATTCATACAGAATCCAGAAGAGACAGAAGCTAAAAACAACGAAATTTAAATAAATCCAAATATTATGAGCACTAGTGTAATTAGTGGACTGCCCCCGGTTGTAGCACGATAACCCAAGGGGGAAAAATAATGAGCAAAAAGGGAGTGGAAAGTAAATACTTATTTTCCTTACCAAACCGCAAGCAATAATGAACATTATTTAAGGGATATGTACAGGAAGGAATGCAGTAAGAGACACGGTGAAACTATCTTCGACCAGACTTGGGGGTAAGTCTGCCAAATTAATTACATGCCCAAACGATTCATAACTTTGGGCTTCCTACATTGGTTTGAACCAAGTGTAGCGTAACTACTGGGCCCTTTCTCATTATACCCATCTGGTTTGTGGTCGGGAGGCATGCCTAAAGGGTTTTAACAACATTTTGATGCCACACCCCCCCCCCAAAAAGGGGTTTTAATAGCCAATAGGCATCCCTCAATAGGTGGGGTCACCATGGCATGAATATAATGAAAACCCCTTTTCCCCCACCATCCATTTCTTAGGGATGCTAAAAAAAGGGGTTTAAGTCAGGAGACCTTAGAGTAAGATAGCAGACATTAGGGGTAGTGTTTCAAACACCCCCAACACCAAAGGGTCTCCTCACAAAAAAAAAAAAATATTGACAGAATTACCCCAAATTTTATTTTATAAAAAAAAAGCTTTACCCCTTTTTTTCCAAAAAATCCTAACAAATTAAGCTTGAGAGGTGTCGGAGCACATCATCTTTGCTGGTAATATGACATACGGGAAAGGGCGTAAGTTGAACCCAATGCAAAACATGAGACGAGTGTTCATGAGATTACAGACAAGAACACGTCGAAATACCCAGAACTACCAGGGCCGGACTCTTCCCAAAAATTAGGTCTTGAATCTTTAACTCTTGAGAAACGTAGAATGAGAGGAGATAGCATAGATACATGGAATAGATCTTGATAGAGGAATTCTTCAATACTTGTCCCAACCTTTCGACGAGACTATTTCACTGTGGATGATTCCATGGATCCCGCCTCCTCCTGCTTCCCTCACCTGACTTCAGTATATAAGCACTTTTTGGGAAAAGCTGTACTTTCTACAAGAATGGACTGAAACATCGATCCAGGCCGAGGGACTGATTACCTCAAACTCCTCCTTTCCTTACCCATTTCTACTTTGATTATGATGAACCACTTTTGGGAAAAATTTCCAAAAATGTTCCCCTATTTAAAGTGCTCATTTTAAAAATAATGGGTTAGTAAGGTTTATTCAGGTATCACAAAACATTTACAGATTATCATACATAGCAGCAATGTGTGAGAACCCTCCAGGATAACCCAAAAATCAGACAAGTGCTTATTTCCCTTGGGGGGGCCTTTTTTTTTTATAAAGGGAAATATAAAAAATAGTTTCTAGGGAAAAAGGTAAAAAAAGTTATTTACATTTCAGGGGTTAGTTAAAAAAAAAAATCATTCTCCTCCCTTTCTGTCGCACATTCATTAGGTACCTTTGGTCTCTTCTTGAACTGGCTGATGCTATGACTGGCTTTGATATGTGCAGGCAGTCTGTTCCATTTTTTTATTGCTGAAATTAAAAAATTGAAGCCTGGCCACTGACTGTGGGGCTACAAAATTGTGTTGTTCCCCGCCTTGACAAAATTGGCAGCAAGATATTCTGGG
>WNWK01060027.1:0-10038 GCA_009830355.1 Cherax destructor
GAAATATAAGGAAATCCTGCCGGGATTTATTTTCCAACTGTGTTTGGTTGGGGAGGCGCCTTGGGGAGAATCACGTGAGCGCGCTGGGCGAGAGAAGGTGTCCAGCCCAGCCGATCTCGCTAATTTTTAATTTTACTTTTTGTTTAACCAAATCAAGCCATTGGCACATGGTTTACCAGTAACTCCACGGGGCCCCTGCATAGTCGGGGTTTGGGAAAGGGAAAAGGGAACTTGGAAATGGGGGAGATGGTTTCTGGGAGAGGGTAGTGGCCGGCACTTGCACCGCCCCCATAGGTACATTTGTTTTGGGGTACGCTCATTTCCCCGCTCCTCCTGTCTTTATTGGGGGTTTTAAGAGAAATAAATATAAAGGGGTTTTTTTTCAGTGTGTATTTTTGTTAATCAAAAAAAAATATTTTTTTTATGAAAATTTTTTGTCCTTGTTTCTCCCCAGTTGAGTTTAAACTGGGTTTAACGCTTACTATTTTAAGGGGGGTAGCCCAGGAGGCCTATTTTTTCAGGTGATTTGTGTTTATTATTATTATAATCAAAAAGCGCTAAACCACAAGGTTATACAGCATTTGTGTAATTTTTACCCTTTGCCCTTAGAATAGGCAGTAGGCCTCAGGGGACCCAACTGCATAACATATACAAACAGTGAAATACTAAACAGAAAAGGGGGTGGAGAACTGTGCAAGTGAAGGGAAAATGACTGTGAAAGTGAAATGGGAAGTGAGTGTGCAAGTGAATGGGAAAGTGACTGGCAAGTGAAGGGGATGTGACTGTGAAAGTGAATGGGAAGTGACTTGAAAGGGAATGGGGACAAATTACCAAGACCCTCCCCACTACCCTCATTCTGGATCCCCACCCCCCAACCCCCAACCCCCTCCTCGCACCCCCACCCCCCTTTCCCCGGATCCCCCCTCCCAGATAATCACCTTCCCCCTACCCTCTCCCACGGATCCCCACCCCCCAGCCAACCATCCCATTTCACAGCCCCCCCCCCCCTCCTGCACTCTTTCCGGGGGTCCCCACCTACCAGCCCCTAACCTCCCAGCCCACCCAAACAACCCCCATACCCCCTGCCCCAGGAAGTAAAATGGCAAGAAATAAGGTCTGATGTATATTTATTGTGAAATTGTGGTAAAACATCCCCTATATCATGTAAAAGTTCAAGCAACCATGAAAATGACCTAAAAAAAAATGATTCAATTTGCCCCAGTGAGATGGAAATCTGGTGGGGGAAAAGAGATGTACAAAATGAAAACCGGAAAGCGTAAGAAAACTTCCAAAAACTTCCAATATATACAAAGGGAAAGAAAGGGTTAGAAACAAAAGGAGGAAAATCAGATAAAGGAAAAAAAACCCAAAGGGGGAAAAAAAAAGAGGGAGAATGTCATTCAGAGCAAGAGGGGAAAAAAACAAACGGGTTTCATAAATAAAAAACTGTAAAAAAAAAAGGGAAAGGGAGGAAGAAAAACTACAGCAGAGACAAACAAAATGAAAAATGAAGAGTTGCCTTTTGAAAGAGAACAGGAGAACTCAGATCAGGTGGCAGAACAAGGAAAGAAACTAAATAGTAAATATGGAGTCAAAACATTTCAGAACTAGAAAAGGTTGTCCCCCTTTTTGGGAGGTTTGCTGGAATAAGCACCCAAAAAAAATGTGCCAACATGTTGAAAAGGAAAATTTGGTTTAACAAAGGTAACTTCCTCCCCTGATGTGAAAAACTTCAACACAGTCCAGAGAATGGTATAACCCGAGCTGCCCAGCCAATTTTAAAGGAACGATGCCCAGAAAAGGGAGAGAAAGGGTAAATGAACAATCTTTTTAGACATAAAAAGAAACGATGGACCAAAAAAAGGGGGAAAAAAAGGAAATGGACAGAGGGGAAAAGGGGGGCATCAAAAAGGGGCATCCAAACCAGGCATCAGCCCATCGGGCCGAAAATAACCAAATGCAAAGTCAGTACTGGAGAAACCAGGTGTATGTACATCAGGGGCAATACCAGGTAGTACACCACCAGTGGTACTAACGAAACACAAAGCAAGACAAAACATCCCAAATGGTAATTCCTGCTTCATATTTGCAATTATTCAGGGTCTGAAATCAAATAAAAACGACAAAGTTAGTTATATCAGGGGCTCCTATCAGAAGTGAATGCCATGTTTGGGGAATTTACAGAAACACATACAAGGGATGTTTTGGACGGAGAGATAAAGATAGAAAACTATAACATGTATATATGTGATAGAATTAATAGGTCTCAGGGGAGGAGTAGGACTCTATATAAAAGATACTTTCTGTTGTACAGAAGTGCTGAACGCTACGAATGATATAGTAGAAATCCTGGACATGAAAGTTGAAAATAAGAATTTGGTAATTATCTTAGTATACAAACCACCATTAGCAACTCCTGAGGAATTCGCAGATCATTTAAGGAAGAAAGATAGCTATTTGGATAGGCTAGAAAATTCCACACCAAGAGCAATGTATGTTATACCAGAAATATCTCAGAAGCACCCTGGCTCAGCAGGCACATACCAGGGAACTAATGAGGTTTTGTGAATAGTACTCAATGAATCAACAGATTATTGATCCCACTAGAAATGAAAATACCCTGGATTTGATATTCACAAACAACGACAAACTAATCAGAGATAAAACAGTTACAAAAAAAATATAATCTGATCACAACATCATGAAGTTCAAACAGTATTAACTCAGGGTTGGGGAACTGCATCACTAATGTTAGAAACAGGATGTTCAGTGAGTTTAATTTTAACAACCACAGAATTGACTGAATACAGAAGCATACAAGGCATGTATGAAGCAAGTAACATTGAGGAAACCAGAAGAAGATCAATATGGAGAGAAAGCGTAGGAATGGTACAGAAGAAAAAACTGGTTACTGAATTGCATAAAAACACATATATAATGCAACAGAGGAAAGATGTCTTAGCAGAGATCACTGAATTAGAGCAAAAACTTAAGATGTCATACCTAACAGAAGAAGTACAAAGGGAACAAGGGCAATAAGGATATTGCAAGAAACCCAAAATATTTCTATTCCTACGCAAATCCAAGCTCAGAACTACCTGTAGAATTGGACAATTATTGAGAGGAGATTCGTATACTGACGATGAACAGGAAATGGTGAAATCCTAAAAGAACAGTTTGAGTCGGTGTTCACAACCCACTAAATGACAGCAAGGTAGAAAATGCAGTAATATTTTCCTCCAACAGAAGGCCGCGCAGACCAACTAACTGACATTAGTACAATCCCTAGATTTCGAAAAGAAATGGACAACATGCCCACTCACTCTGCACCCGGACCAGATTCATGGAATGCTATATTTATAAAGAAGTGCAAAGTCCATTAGCACTAGCCTTCAGTATTCTTTGGAGAAAGAGCTTAGATCTAGGTGAAATACCGGAGACCTTAAAGGTGCAGACATAACTCTTTTGCATAAGGGAGATAGTAGAGCACTAGCTAAAATTTACAGACCAGTAGCCCTAACTTCTCACTTCATAAAAATCTTCGAAAGAAGTCATGAGACGGCAGATTACAAAGTTCATGGACCATTATGACAGAATTATGGAGGCATTGGAAGACGATCAAAACGGAGATGTGATTTACAAGATTTTGAAAAGCGTTTGACGCACAAAATGAGGCCCATGGGCATTACGGGAAAGGTAGTCAGATGCATTTTCGGGTTCCTAACATACAGCATACAACAAGTAGTAGTGAACAGGCAAGATCCAGCATTAGCGAGGTCAAAAACTCAGTGCCCCAAGGCACTGTCCAGCATCTATGCTGCTTTTCATCCTCATAGCAAACAGATAAAAACACCCGGCACACTTTTGTATCATCATTTGCAGATGACACTAAAATAAGCATGAACGTCACTACGGTAGAGGACACTGAAAAATTACAAGAAGACATAAGCAGGGTTTTCCAGTGGGCAGTGGAGAACATGATGTTCAATGGTGATAAGTTCTAGCTGCTTAGGTATGGAAAGAATGAAGAACTCAAAAAGTACACTATATACAAAACTCAAGAGAGTCAACAAATAGAACGAAAGGAACGTGTAAAAAAACTTGGAATAATTATGTCAGGTGACCTTTCTTTTAAAGAACATAACAAGACAAAGACCAAGACAGCCAGGAAGATGACGGGGTGGGTATTGAGAACTTTCAAAACAAGGGAAATAATGCCGATGGTGACACTCTTCAAATCGCTAGTGCTCCCTCACTTAGAATATTGCTCCTGCTGACGGCCCCGTTCAAAGCAGAAAAATATCAAAGATGGAACAAATACAGAGATCGTTTACGGCTCACTTGAGCCAGTAAAACCCCTAAATAACTGGGAGCGCCTTCAAGTCTTGAATATGTACTCATTGAGCGGAGGAGAAGAGATACATGATAATATATACCTGGAAAGTGCTCGAGGGCCTGGTACTAAATCTGCACACTGCCATAACAACATACTGGAGTGAGACATATGGGAGGAAGTGTGAAATAAACCCAGTGAGGAGCAGAGGTGCGGTGAGGACAATAAGGAACACTGTATCAACATCTGGGGTCCCAGATTATTTAACATATTACCAGAAGATATCAGAAACACATCTGAAAAACATGAAGAAGCCTTCAAGAGGAGCCTGGACAAGTATCTTCACCAGGTGCCAGATCATCCAGGCTGTGATGGATATGTGGGGCATCGGACTTCCACAGCAACAGTCTATTTCACCAGGCAAGCACCAGACGAGCCTGGCCCAGCAGGGCTCAGGTAGTGAACTCTCAAGCTCTTCAAAAGGTATAAATATATATAAATAAATAATACATACAACACACACACACACACACACACACACACACACACACACACACACACATACACACACACACACACAATAATATATATATATATATATATATATATATATATATATATATATATATATATATATATATATATTTATAATTACATAACATATATTTATCCAGGGAACGTCTTCAGCCTGATCAGAAGTGTGGAAAAATAAATAATGAATAACCTCGAAAGATGTATTGTAGATATGATTTTAGTTATCTTGAGTAGGCGGTGTTGGCCTTATGTTGCGTAGATGACGTAGATGACGCTCTTCTTGCCATATAAGACAAGCGAAAATTTTGTATGCAATAATTTCGCCAAAATCATTCTGAACCTAATGAAAAAAATATATTTCATTGTGTTCGTTTATTATTAAATTATTGTAAACGTATCTAAAATATATTTAGTTAGGTTAGGCTAAATTAAATTGCGCTTGTTATAATAAGGTTAGGTAAGTTTTCAAAGTTTCTCTTGGTACAAAATTATAAATTTTACATTAACATAAATGAAAAAATATATCTTTAAACGTATAAGAAAATTTTAGAAAGGACTTAATTTTAGATGAGTTCTTGCTAATTGACCAGTTTTACCTAATCGGCACGACATATACATACACACACACACACAAACACACACTCATATAGACACTTACATAACATATAACAACACTACTGGGTATATATATATATATATATATATATGTCGTGCCGATTAGGTAAAACTTGCGATTTTGGCTTAAATAGCAACGCTCACCTTGCCATAAAGACAAGCGAAAATTTGTGTATGCAATAATTTCGCCAAAATCATTCTGAACATAACGAAAAAATATATTTCATTGTGTTTGTTTATTATTAAATTAATGTTAACGTATCTAAAATATATTTAGTTGGGTTAGGCTAAATTAAATTGCGTTTGTTGTAATAAGGTTAGGTAGGTTTTCAAAGTTTCTCTTGGTACAAAATTATAAATTCTTACATTAACATAAATGAAAAAATATATCTTTAAACGTATAAGAGAAAATTTTAGAAAAGACTTAATTTTAGATGAGTTCTTGCTAATTGACCAGTTTTACCTAATCGGCACGACATATATATATATATATATATATATATATAGGTAGTAAGTTACTGAAGGCTGTAAAGAGTTTTTATGAGGATAGTGAGGCTCAGGTAAGGATGTGTAGGAGAGAGGAGAGATTACTTCCCGGTAAAAGTAGGTCTTAGACAGGGTTGTGTAATGTCACCATTGTTGTTTAATATATTTATTGATGGTGTTGTAAAAGAAGTAAATGCTAGGGTATTGGGATGAGGCGTGGGATTAAATTATGGGGAATTAAATGCAAATGGGAGTTGACACAGTTACTTTTGCTGATGATACTGTGCTTATGGGAGATTCTAAAGAAAAGTTGCAAAGGTTTGTGGACGAGTTTGGGAGGGTGTGTAAAGGTAGAAAGTTGAAAGTGAACATAGATAAGAGTAAGGTGATGAGGTATCAAACGATTTAAATAAAGAAAAATGGATATCACATTGGAGAGAGGGATTATGGAAGAGGTAAAAGTTTTCAGATATTTGGGAGTTGACGTGTCAGCGGATGGGTTTATGAAGGAGGAGGTTAACCATAGAATTGATGAAGAAAAAAAAGGGGAGTGGTGCGTTTAGGTATCTGTGGAGACAAAAAACGTTATCCATGGAGGCAAAGAAGGAATGTACGAAAGTATAGTGGTACCAACACTCTTATATGGGTGTGAAGCATGGGTTGCAAATGCTGCAGCGAGAGGAGGCTGGAGGCAGTGGATATGTCCTGTCTAAGGGCAATGTGTGGTGTAAATATTATGCAGAAAATTCGGAGTGTGGAAATTAGGACAAGGTGTGGAGTTACTAAAAGTATTTGTCAGAGGGCTGAAGAGGGGTTGTTGAGGTGGTTTGGTCATTTAGAGAGAATGGATCAAAGTAGAATGACTTGGAGAGCATATAAATCTGTAGCGGAAGGAAGGCGTGGTAGGGGTCGTCCTCGAAATGGTTGGAGGGAGGGGGTAAAGGAGGTTTTGTTGGCGAGGGGCTTGGACTTCCAGCAAGCATGTGTGAGCATGTGTGAGCATGTGTGAAAACGAATGGTTTTGGGGACCTGACGAGCTATGGGAGTGTGAGGAGGGTAACATTTTGTGAAGGGATTCAGGGAAACCAATTAATTGATTCAGTTGGACTTGAGTCCTGGAAATGGAAAGTACAATGCCTGCACTTTAAAGGAGGGTCTGGGATAGTGACAGCTGGGAGGGACTATTTCTCAGCTGTCGTATCTGAGCGCCCCTTCAAAGACAGTGATTATGTATGAGTGTGGGTGAAAGTGTTGAATGATGATAAAAGTATTTTCTTTTTGGGGATTACCTTGCTTTTAGGGTCACCCTGCCTCAGTGGGAGACGAGCCGACTTGTTGAAATATATATATATATATATATATATATATATATATATATATATATATATATATATATATATATATATATATATATATATATATATATATATATATATATATATATATATATAAATATATATATATATATATATATATATTATATATATATATATATATATATATACCATATATATATATATATATATGCTCTATATATATATATATATCAATAGGAACACTGCGACTATTGAGATTCGAACGCATGTTGTTTTGGCCCGCCTCATGGTGAGCGAAAGCCACATGATGTTCTAACCCATGAGCATGATATCCTACAAGAATGATGCATAGCAGAGCTGGAATGTTTTTACCATGATCAGTGAAACACCTGGCAGTAAACACCTGAGTTTTACCGTGATCCCGATAAAACACCTAACATTCAACATCTGCGAAGGCAGATGTTGAACGTTACGAGATAAATCCCTTGTTTTCTAAACTGCAAAAAATACTTTGTAAGGTCAACTTAATAATTGATGGTGTTATATTGCTTGTTGACTGGTGAGCGACTGGCAAAATGGAGACAGGGTAAGCGTGGTGTGGGCTATAGATGGCAGCACCAGCATGGCATGAAAATTGTAACTTGCATACATATTACCTACCCATGGTCGTCCTCGACCAAGATTGAATGAAAGCTCCAGTTTCTCTCTCTCACTAACAGAATTTTATAACACAGAATACAAACATATATATACATGTGGATAGACAAAAAAAAACTTCCTACGGAAGGGAAGGAAAAAGAGGAGGGTGTGCTAAAATTTCGTGGTACAAGGCAGTGAGCCTCTGGTGGGCATCACTCTTCCCTGCATTTGGACAGAAACTGCCAATGCAGAAGACATCGCTGTGGCTGAGCTGTGATGTAACAGGGTACAGTCTCTTCTAGAATGAGTGAAGCAGCCATTGCTGGTCACTGTAGATTTCACTCAACATGGGGGCATAACCTGCTGGTGCCCTTGAGTGAGCATCGTCAGTACCCAGCAGCTGGGCGGGTCTTCTTCTGGGACTGTCACTTCTGGCAGTGGGAGTGAGTCGTAGCAAAGACGAATCAGGAGATTGAGTCGTAGCTTGTATACAGCATAACTGGAGTGACTGGGTTACCAGACATCATACTTTGTGCAGGCTGCTCAATGAGAAGCAATGACATATGAGTCAGACAGTCGCTATAACAAGGGCTACTACAGCTTCACTATGTCCTCACTCTCTGACAGATGAGTCATAGCAGAGCAAATCTAAGCGTCCTCCAGATTAGTTTTCTACACATAACTACAGTCTGACGGTCACGAGGTGAGTGAAATGATTCTCAATTGGGAGTCATTACCATGAACGACTCAGGCATAGCATCTACAAACAGTGAGCATCATAAGAGCTTTCTGTACATGGGGGGTCAGGCATGGACTTACTAATGTCAGTCGTCAAACCGTCACCCTGCAGTGACATGTAACACGAGGGTATTACCAATGATCGCTGGCTCAGCGTGACGTTGGACAGTGACATCGTTGATGAAGTCCTGGTGTGACGTCGCAAGGGTTATTTCCCAAGGTGATGCCAGGCAACAAAAAAGGCAGGATTTGGACATCTGGTTTGGGGCCCTCATGTGGTTTGGAACTTTGTGGCCGCCCCACGAAACCCTTTAAATGATTTCCCGGTGCCCCGGGGCCCCCGGATACTTTTTCGGGTTAAATTCCGAAAAACAGCAGGGGGGTAAGTATCATTTAATGGTGTATTGGCAGTGGCATGGGTGGTGAGTGGCGTATGGTGAGGGGGAACTCCGACTACTTCCTCCTCCTACCCCCAAACACTGGAGAAACAACCACATGGGCGAAGAGCACCACTCAAAGTCACCTATGACTTGGGGAAAAATCCGTGCTGAGCTGAAACAACAAATAAACATACAGGTGATGAATCTTGCAGATACAACTTCCCGAACCTCACAGATAGACGGATGCTTCTCGTAAGGGGGGACGAAGTGGAATCAACATCTTCCCGGCCCTTTCCCTTCCTTTTCAGGCAACACTTTCTGTGGCCACTGCTTCCATCAATATTACTATTGATTTGAGTACCCCGTAAGCGGGGTCAATGATAAAACTTCAGAGGTAAAGTTACTTTTTTGGGTTCTTGGTAGACATGTTGCCCGGGCCTGGAGGGGCCCTGCCCGGGGGAAAAGTGATGGGTAGACCTTGTTGACTGAGTGAGGGTTGACTGGAGAAAGACACAGGGGTAAAAACGTGGTGCAGGCTGAAAATGGGGGTTTGGGCTATAGGTGGCAGCGTGGTTGGGAAAATGAACCCAGCTGGACATCAAGTTTTCTCGCCCAGGCAGAGAAGACTGGACAGGCAGGCCTGGGCTCCTCTTTCAAGACTCTATAATATATGCCTCCCGACATCCCTTTTTTTTATCTTTCTCCATTATATCCTCAACGAACTCCCGACAATATAACTGGTAATTGTATTATGATTTTTGCAATACAACTAAAAAAAAGGGGCCGCAAAACTCATTTAAAGGGACTCATTTAAAAGGGGCTCATTTAAAGGGAGACATCTTTTAAATTTTTCCCAAAAGGAAGATGGCCAATGTTTGTCTTTTGGATATTCTGAGGTAGACGCAGGTTCCCTTTAAACCAAACAGTAAAAAAGACCCCAATTCCTCAAAATTTAATAAACGTTTAAAATTTTATAATGGGAAAGTTTATTGTGTTT
>WNWK01060028.1:0-10038 GCA_009830355.1 Cherax destructor
AAGCAGAAATCTAAAGCCAAGACAACAGTGCCTAAGTGTGCGCAATAAGGCTAACAGATTACTAGGATATATTTCAAGAAGTATAAGCAACAGAAGTCCAAAAGTTATTTTACAGCTCTATACATCACTAGTGAGACCTCATTTGGATTATGCAGCTCAGTTTTGGTCTCCTTACTACAGAATGGATATAGATTCGTTGGAGAACATACAGAGAAGAATGACTAAAATGATTTACAGTATAAGAAATCTCCCGTATGAAGATAGACTTTGAGCGTTGAATCTCCACTCTCTGGAGAGACGTAGAATGAGGGGAGATATCATCGAGGTGTACAAGTGGATGATGGGCATAAACAAAGGATATATTAATAAAATACTGAGGATATCGAACCAAGTAAGAACCAGAAATAACGGATTTAAATTGGAGAAATTTAGATTTAGAAAGGACATAGGCAAGTACTGGTTTTCGAACAGAGTTGTAGATGCGTGGAACAATCTTCCGAGTAGGGTGATAGAGGCTAGGACCTTGGGTGGCTTTAAAAAGAGATTGGACAAATATATGAGTGGGAGGGGCTGGGTTTGATTAGTGTCGTGAGTACGGGAGTAAATTTTTAGGTAGTGGTGGTTTTGATAAGGACCTGCCTTGTATGGGCCAGTAGGCATTCTGCAGTGTTCCTCCATTCTTATGTTCTTATGTTCTTATGAAGGAGGGGGGTTGTCATGGAGCCTCCCTGTTCATTAATGTTCATTTATTTTACTCACTGCTTGTAGCACTGTGCTAGTGAACTAATGTGAACTGGAGTTAATATATATATATATATATATATATATATATATATATATATATATATATATATATATATATATATATATATATATATATATATATTTTTTTTTTATTAACACATCGGCCGATTCCCACCAAGGCAGGGTGGCCCGAAAAGAAAAACTTTCATCATCATTCACTCCATCACTGTCTTGCCAGAAGGGTGCTTTACACTACAGTTATAAAACTGCAACATTTACACCCTCCTTCAGAGTGCCGGCACTGTACTTCCCATCTCCAGAACTCAAGTCCGGCCTGCCGGTTTCCTGAATCCTTCATAAATGTTACTTTGCTCACACTCCAACAGCACGTCAAGTATTAAAAACCATATGCCTCAATTCACTCCTATCAAATACGCTCACACATGCTTGCTGGAAATCCAAGCCCCTCGCACACAAAACTTCCTTTACCCCCTCCCTCCAACCTTTCCTAGGCCGACCCCTACCCCGCCTTCCCTCCACTACAGATTTATACACTCTCGAAGTCACTCTGTCTCGTTCCATTCTCTCTACATGTCCAAACCACCTCAACAACCCCTCCTCAGCTCTCTGGACAATCGTTTTGGTAATCCCGCACCTCCTCCTAATTTCCAAACTCCGAATTCTCTGCATTATATTCACACCACACATTGACCTCAGACATGACATCTCCACTGCCTCCAGCCTTCTCCTCGTTGCAACATTCATCACCCATGCTTCACACCCATATAAGAGCGTTGGTATAACTATACTCTCATACATTCCCCTCTTTACTTCCATGGACAAGGTTCTTTGTCTCCACAGACTCGAAGTGCTCCACTCACCCTTTTCCCCTCATCAATTCTATGATTCACCTCATCCTTCATAGACCCATCCGCCGACATGTCCACTCCCAAATATCTGAATACATTCACCTCCTCCATACTCTCTCCCTCCAATCTGATATCCAATCTTTCGTCACCTATTCTTTTTGTTATCCTCATCACCTTACTCTTTCCTATATTCACTTTCAATTTTCTTCTTTTACACACCCTACCAAATTCATCCACCAACCTCTGCAGCTTCTCTTCAGAATCTCCCAAAAGCACAGTGTCATCAGCAAAAGCAACTGTGACAACTCCCACTTTGTATTTGCTTCTTTATCTTTTAGCCCAACACCTCTTGCCAAGACCCTCGCATTCACTTCTCTTACAACCCCATCTATAAATATATTGAACAACCACGGTGACATCACACATCCTTGTCTAAGGCCCACTTTTACTGGGAAATAGTCCCCTTCCCTCCTACACACTCTAACCTGAGCCTCACTATCCTCATAAAAACTCTTCACTGCTTTCAGTAACCTTCCTCCTATTCCATACACCTGCAACATCTGCCACATTGCCCCCTATCTACCCTATCATACGCCTTTTCCAAATCCATAAATGCCACAAAAACATCTTTACCCTTATCAAATACTGTTCACCTATATGTTTCACTGTAAACACTTGGTCTACACACCCCTACCTTTCCTAAAGCCCCCTTGTTCATCTGCTATCCTGCTTTCTGTTTTACTCTTAATTCTTTCAATAATAACTCTACCATACACTTTACCAGGTACACTCAACAGACTTATTCCCTTATAATTTTTGCACTCTCTTTTGTCCCCTTTGCCTTTATACAAAGGAACAATACACGCTCTCTGCCAATCCCTAGGTACCTTACCCTCTTCCATACATTTATTAAATAATAGCACCAACCACTCCAAAATTATATCCCCACCTGCTTTTAACATTTCTATCTTTATCCCATCAATCCCAGCTGCCTTACCCCTTTCATTCTACCCACTGCCTCACGAACTTCCCCTACACCCACAACTGGCTCTTCCACACTCCTACAAGATGTTATTCCTCCTTGCCCTACACACGAAATCACAGCTTCCTGTCTTCATCAACATTTAACAAATCCTCAAAATATTCTCTCCATCTTCCCGATACCTCTAACTCTCCATTTAATAACTCTCCTCTCCTATTTTTAACTGTCAAATCCATTTGTTCTCTAGGCTTCCTCAACTTATTAATCTCATTCCAAAACTTTTTCTTATTTTCAACAAAATTTGCTGATAATATCTCACCCACTCTCTCATCTGCTCTCTTTTTACATTGCTTCACCACTCTTTTAACCTCTCTTTTTCTCTCCATATACTCTTCCCTCCTTGCATCACTTCTACTTTGTAAAAACCTCTCATATGCTAACTTTTTCTCCTTACTACTCTCTTTACATCATCATTCCACCAATCGCTCCTCTTCCCTCCCGCACCCACTCGCCTGTAACCACAAACTTCTGCTGAACACTCTAACACTACATTTTTAAATTTACCCCATACATTTTCGACCCCATTGCCTACACTCTCACTAGCCCATCTATCCTCCAATAGTTGTTTATATCTTACCCTAACTGCCTCCTATTTTAGTTTATAAACCTTCACCTCTCTTTTACTTACTGATTCTATTTTCCTTGTATCCCATCTACCTTTTACTCCCACTGTAGCTATAACTAAAAAGTGATCTGATATATCTGTAGCCCCTCTATAAACATGTACATCCTGAAGTCTACTCAACAGTCTTTTATCTATCAATACATAGTCCAACAAACTACTGTCATTACGCCCTACATCATATCTTGTATACTTATTTATCCTCTTTTTCTTAAAATATGTATTACCTATAACTAAACCCCTTTCTATACAAAGTTCAATCAAAGGGCTCCCATTATCATTTACACCTGGCACCCCAAACTTACCTACTACACCCTCTCTGTATGTTTCTCCCACTTTAGCATTTAGGTCCCCTACCACAATTACTCTCTCATTTGGTTCAAAAGTTCCTATACATTCGCTTAACATCTCCCAAAATCTCTCTCTCTCCTCTACACTCCTCTCTTCTCCAGGTGCATACACGCTTATTATGACCCACTTTTCGCATCCGACCCTTATTTTAATACACATAATCCTTGAATTTACACATTTATATTCCCTCTTTCCTTCCATAACTGATCCTTCAACATTATTGCTACCCCTTCCTTAGCTCTAACTCTCTCAGATACTCCTGACTTAATCCCATTTATTTCTCCCCACTGAAACTCGCCTACCCCCTTCAGCTTTGTTTCGCTTAGGGCCAGGACATCCAACTTCTTTTCATTCATAACATCGGCAATCATCTCTTTCTTATCATCCGCACTACATCCACGCACATTCAGACAACCCAGTTTTATAAAGTTTTTCTTCTTCTCGTTTTTAGTAGATTTGTACAGGAGAAGGGGTTACTAGCCCATTGCTCCCGGCATCTTAGTCGCCTCATACGACACGCATGGCTTACGGAGGAAAGATTCTTTTCCACTTCCAAATGGACAATAGAGAAAATAAAAGGAACAAGAGCTATTAAGAAAAAGAAGAAAAACCTAGATGTGTGTATGTATATATATGCATGTGTATGCCAGTGTAGTGTGACCTAAAGTGTAAGTAGAAGTAGCTAGATATACCTGTTATCCAGCGTGTTTATGAGACAGAAAAAGACACCAGCAATCCTACCATCATGTAAAACAGTTTCAGGTTTCTGTTTCACAGTCACCTGGCAGGACAGGTAGTACCTCCCTGGGTGGTTGCTGTCTACCAACCTATATATATATATATATATATATATATATATATATATATATATATATATATATATATATATATATATATATATATATATATATATAATATATATATATATATATATATATATATATATATATATATATATATATATATATTGTATAGGCGAGTTTTTGTGTCCATCCTTATACTATATTAATTATTTAAACTCATGCTTCATAATTTGTATGAGTACATGCTGGCCCTGAAGGGTTTTTTTTCATATTGGGATTAAATACCCCTAGACTTATCAGGTCATTTACCCTTTAGGTGCCAGGTCATTTTATTTAAGTTACGAGTCACTACAAAAAACCCGTAACATGGGGACCTGCAGGGAAGAATTGTCATGTTTAGAATGATAATTCACATTTGAAACCTGGAGTCTTTAAAGGAAGGATTATTAATAATAACTTTTTTCAGGTGTAATACATTTTTCTGCCTGATTTTTTTTGTGTGTGTGGACATATAGTGATTTAGGGAGTTATTTAATATAATTATCTGTGAATATAATAATTTCATGTACCTATGTGGCTTGCTGTGTGATTTATTATTTTACATTAGTAATTTCTACTGTAAAGGAAGAAAGTTGAAAGTGAATATAGATAAGAGTAAGGTGATGAGGGTATCAAACGATTTAAATAAAGAAAAATTGGATATCACATTGGAGAGAGGGATTATGGAAGAAGTAAATGTTTTCAGATATTTGGGAGTTGACGTGTCAGCGGATGGGTTTATGAAGGATGAGGTTAACCATAGAATTGATGAAGGAAAAAAGGTGAGTGGGGCGTTGTGGTATCTGTGGAGACAAAAAACGTTATCCATGGAGGCAAAGAAGGGAATGTACTAAAGTATAGTTGTACCAACACTCTTATATGGGTGTGAAGCATGGGTTGCAAATGCTGCAGCGAGGAGGAGGCTGGAGGCAGTGGAGATGTCCTGTCTAAGGGCAATGTGTGGTGTAAATATTATGCAGAAAATTCGGAATGTGGAAATTAGGAGAAGGTGTGGAGTTACTAAAAGTATTTGTCAGAGGGCTGAAAAGGGGTTGTTGAGGTGGTTTGGTCACTTAGAGAGAATGGATCAAAGTAGAATGACTTGGAGAACGTATAAATCTGTAGGGGAAGGAAGGCGGGGTAGGGGTCGTCCTAGAAAAAGGTGGAGGGAGTGAATGGAGACGAATGGTTTTTGTGACCTGACGAGCTGTTGGAGTGTGAGCAGGGTAACATTTTGTGAAGGGATTCAGGAAAACCAGATAATTGATTTATCTGGTTTCCCTGAATCCCTGATTTAGTTGGACTTGGGTCCTGGAAATGGGAAGTACAATGCCTGCACTTTAAAGGAGGGGTCTGGGATAGTGACAGTTGGGAGGGACTATTCTCAGCTGTCGTATCTGAGCGCCTCTGCAAAGACAGTGATTATGTATGAGTGAGGTGAAAGTGTTGAATGATGATGAAAGTATTTTCTTTTTGGGGATTTTTCTTTCTTTTTGGGTCACCCTGCCTTGGTGGGAGACGGCCGACTTGTTGAAAAAAAAAAAAAAAAAATCCAAGATGTCTGTGAGGAGTCGAGATTCTAGTGGTGACAGTGGTCTGGGAGGAGTCGAGATTTTAGTGGTGACAATAATCTGGGAGGAGTCGAGATTCTAGTGGTGACAGTGGTCTGGGAAGAGACCCTGGATCAAACCCCACTGCTAATACTGAGAGTAATGAAGCACAGATATTAAGACTAAAATTAGCTCTAATTATGGAAGAAAAAGATCCGAGAAGGATTGAAAGTACTGAAATACAGGAAAAGAAAGAGATAGAAATTTTTAGTCCTAAAGAGAGAAAGAAAGAGAGTTTGCTGCTTCACAAAATGTAACAGTTAACAAGGTAGACATATTTAATTTGGAACATGCTATAAAATTTCTCCCAAAATTTTTTGAAAATGATCCTGATAATTTTTCACACTGTTTGAAAAAATAGCAAAATCCCAGAAGTGGCCAGACAGTAACTGGGCCACATTAGCAAGAATAATTGGTAAAGGGTAACAAGCTCTTAGTTCTCTAGAAGAACATGAATTTTCAGATTATGAGACGATGAAAGATGTTGTGTTATTGGCTTATCAGATATTGCCAGAGAGGTATAGACAGAAGTTTAGAAGGTTAAGGTTGCAGAAAGGACAATCCTTGGAGTATGGGAACAAGATGTCGCTGCTGACGAAGTGGTGCCGCTCCAAGGATGTTGTAGATGATTATGAAGGTTTTGACTTTAATTTTGCTAGAGGATTTTTTGAACAGTGTACCTCCTGACCTTAAGGCATATCATGAGGAAAAAGATTTTATTGATTTTAACCATGTTCTGGTGTTGGGTGGTAGGTTTTTAACGACCATAATGTTGGAAGTAGTTATCACCCAGATAATGTTAATAAAAAAATTTCTCCACCAGCTAGGAGGAGTAAGAAATTTCACATGTTTAAGCCAATTTTTTTTCAGCCTCATAATCCAAAGAGTTTTCAGCCTACTAACCACCAGAATCCTGGTTGCCAGGGATTAAAGTCTACTTCTCAGTTACCTGCTCAAGGAAGTGGTAAGTCAGTTTCAGGTGCAGGAAAACAGGGAACAGTTAGAAAAAACACAGTTCCCCAAGGACAGAGGACCCTGCTTACTCCAAATGGACATGGGACTTTTAAATCCAATTTTTGTACTTACTGTAAAAAAAAATAAATTCAATTTTTGTACTTACTGTAAAAAAAGGGCCAGAGGCAGCAGATTTGCAGAAAGATACTGAAGGACCAGGCTGCTGCACAGGACTCTCAAGTAAGTACCCCAGTTACACATGCAGTAGCTTGTATTGCAGTTTTACTCCAGAGTACACCAGGAAGTTCAGCTGTTTTAAACCCTCGAATGAAGGTCTTTTCAAGTAAGTCCACAGTGACCTTGCACCAAAATGAAGGTAGGGTAGACGGTGTTAGGTCTTTAAAGTGCTGATTTTTATTTTACTTTTCCTTAAGTACTCCTCACTGCCCTAAATAATTCTGCCTCTGGCATACTCTTCACCTTCGCTGGTCTCTGACTTGGCATACTACATCCTTAGCACATCCTTCCCTGCAGCACTGTATGACCCTGGTGGGTTTAGCGTTTAATTCTGATTGTAATAATAATAATATTGTTCAGACTGTTCTGTCTACCTGACTTTTTGTCAGCTACAGTTTTATTACACTGACTTTGATTATAATTTCCCTTTAGCACTCCTCGCCACCTTACTGACTCTGCCTCTGTTGTCCTTTCACACTTGCTGGTCTCTGATCTGGCGTATTGCATCTTTAGCACATCCTACTCAGCACCACTATATGACCCTTGTGAGTTTAGCGCTTAGTTTGATTGTAATAATAGTAATATTTCACAAAAATTGTACATGTTGGAGCAATATTAACTTCAGATTTGAATTCAGTATCCCCAAATTAGCTAGAAACACACTGAAACCAATGTTGCCCATTAGATTTAGATTTTGCCACCGAAGTGGCTAGTTCATTGTGCACCCCATATCCATCCTGTGGACGGTAGCGCAAGAGCATATGGATACACAAAAGACCTAGGCACTAGGCCCCAAAGGGGTTAACAATTGTACATTTGGGTTTATATCTACATATCAATTATCTGTTACAAGCAAATTTAGGAAATTTGCTTAGTACAATTGGTATCTTATTTCATGAATAAGATATCTTGACATGTCACATAGGTTATTATACTGTCTATCTCTATATTCCTCAATAAGTGGACAATTAAGCACATAGTGTTCAAGACAGTGACCATATGCCTGATCACATAATTTGCATTTAGTTTGACCATCATCTGTGTCTCCCAAACTGCTAGAAGTACCTGTAGCCAAGCCTAAGCCTGGCCACTACAACATCAGTCAGTCTGTTCACATTACAAGTTGCTCCACAAACATGCTCATTTATGCTTGCATTATCATGAGCACAGATAGGCACGTTCATGGAAATTAATTTGGATTTATATCTACAGTTCTCTTATCTGTTACAAGCAAATTTAGGAAAAAAAACACAGTATGTTTTCCCAGTGTTACAGAAACACACTGAAACCATTGCTGGCCAGTGTTACAGAAACACTTGTCTGTTTAACCCACTAATAATACAATGCTTTTTTAGTAAAGGAATGGCCCTATAAATTATGAGCAATTTGTTGTGTAAAATAAACCTGCCCAGTATATCTGACTGTTGATATCTTAGCAGAAATAGATTTATAAAAAGGTCTCATTCAACTATTCTTTTATAGTTGGTGTTTACTGTGTCGGTACTGTAGTAAACATACCATGGTGACACCCAGTGTCAGCAGACTGACGAAAATAGTTAAAACACTGAGATCAGCTAGTGTCAGACCCAAGTTTAATGAAGCATACTACACTGACTGAGGTACTGAGTACAACTACTCTCAGCACCAAGTTTAATGAAGCATACTACACTGTCTGAGGTACTGAGTACAACTACTCTCAGCACCAAGTTTAATGAAGTATGCTACACTGACTGAGGTACTGAGTACAACTACTCTCAGCACCAAGTTTAATGAAGTATGCTACACTGTCTGAGGTACTGAGTACAACTACTCTCAGCACCAAGTTTAATGAAGTATGCTACACTGACTGAGGTACTGAGTACAACTACTCTCAGCACCAAGTTTAATGAAGTATGCTACACTGTCTGAGGTACTGAGTACAACTACTCTCAGCACCAAGTTTAATGAAGTATGCTACACTGACTGGGGGGGAAACCCCTCCCCCAAGTTTAATAAGTATGCTAATGACTGAGGGGACTGGTACAATACTCTCAACACCCAAAATTTAAAGAATAACTACACTGTCTAAAAAAAATAAATTTTAAATTTGGACCGGGTTTAAAAGGGAAAAATTTTTTAGGTCTTTTAAAATACTCTCGGGGGCCCAAATTTAATGAAGTAAAAATAAATGACTGGGGTACTGAGTACAACTTCTCTCAGCACCAAGTTTAATGAAGGGGGGCTCACTGACTGAGGTACTGAGAAAAAATACTCCAACAAAAATTTAATGGGAAAAAAAACTTCACTGTCTGGGGACGGTTCCTACTCTCAGCACCATTTCATTATTTACGGTTTTTTGTGCTCCCGTTGTTGGTTTTTTACTGTAATAAAAAAAATTTTTTTCTAATTTACCACATAATTAAGGGGGGCAAAAAAATTTAGATTTTTAAAAGTATCTCAATTAAAAAAATGTAAAAAACCTTTTAAAAGGTCCCCAAAAAATTTATGACTGATGGCTATTCCCCCGTAACTATTTCTCTATCTTTGGATAAAAAATATTAAGGGAGTTATAGTCTTTTTTCCCCCCCTGGGGGAAAAATTGGAAAAAAAATTTTGGAAAAAAAAATTACCCCATTAACAGTCATATGTATAATGATTAAAAAGGTAAATTTCATAAAAGTATTTAAAAATATGGTAAAAAAAAGTTCAAGTTTTTTTTTTGGAATATTTAAAATTAAAGATCTACATTAAAAACTTACTTAAAAAAACAATTTTCGACCTGCCCTTT
>WNWK01060029.1:0-10038 GCA_009830355.1 Cherax destructor
CAAGGGACATGTGACAAAGACACAAATACGTGTTTGAACTTAGTGAACGAGCCGTCGACAGTGTTATTGACTTAGAAACAATTTGGTTACTAGAACTCAGGTACGCGTCGTATGTGAAGTGGTTCAAAGTCTATGAAGTTGAGTTACTGGATGATTGTGCGAGCAGTGAGAACGAGAAACACTGTTACGACAATATGGTGACTTGGAAGAAGTCATGTGTGCCTGCAAAGTTAAGGTACTAGATAGGTTAAAGAGTATGAGTGATGTGGCGGGCCAACCTCCCGCGGCAAATAAAGTGTCCCTCCCCAGACTCCCGGAAGTACAATTGTTGTCGTTCCAGCCGGGACAGCTGGGAGAATTTTGGTCAATTTTCAAGGCAATGGTACACGATCAGAAGGATCTGGAAAGTGTTGCCAAGTTGATTTATTTAAAGGGACAATTGAGGGGAGATGCCCTCATTCTCATTCAGGCTTTCCCGAATGTAAACGACTCCTATAGAGAAGCTGTTCGTCTGCTAGAGGGTACTTATGGTAACTCAGAACAGCATACATTGGATTTAGTAATGGCAGTGGTTAATTTGAAACCGCCAGAGCACAACTACAAAGAGTTGCAACAGTTTCGGATCAAACTAGAGAGCACTCTCCAGATTTTGAGTAACAAACACAATTTGGGGAATGCAAGTTGGTTCGTTTGTCCGGTGGTACGAGCTAAATTGAACCATAAGACGATAGAGTGGTTATCTAACAAGTACCACAAGGCTTACTTCGGGTTGGAAGAGATAAGGACGGGTTTGCAAGAATTAATTGTTCAGTTGCAAACTAGCCAGCCCTACTTTTAAGAATACTGGTCTAGTGACGTTGGTCATCAACTAAGTTCCACAAAGGGAAAAATTATTCCAATAGTAATAGTTACAACCCAACCACTAAAGGGGTTATGTTGGCAATATCAAGTGACAGGGACCAGTAAAGTGGTTCGTCACAACAAGACAGAAAGAATAAACACCCCAATAAGGGTAACCCGGGGGTAGGCTGTCGAGCCAAAGAAGAGGGATTGTCTCTTCTGTAATGAAACCCATCTCTCTAAACTCTGGTTACCTATAATTCTTGGGATGCGAAAGTGAAGAGATTGGATGAGCTGGGACCGGTGTATTCGATGTCTTGGTAATCATAATGTGAGCGTGTGACATTGTTGTTTTCACAACATGGCGCAGTTGGGTCGTCGCCGAGTTAACACTGTGTGTATCCAGATGATTCGTGGGGCTGTGTCGGGCCAGAATGCTTCTGTTCTACGACTACCATTGTACGCGACGTCTCGGGTGGAGAATGACGATTTGTGTGGTGGCTATAAATGGTGCATATAGAATCTTCGTTAAGCTTCGCACTGCCAATGTGTATGAGAGGATTGTCGCCAGGTTTCAGGAAGTACCTGTGGATGTGAATTCGGCAGTAACGGTGTGTCTTTACGATGTATCCAGGTACTACGTTTTTGTCAAGGTCCGTAATTGCCCATTTGAGGCGACTGAGGCTGATTTGAGAACAGTTTTGAGAATATAGAACTGTTCATACGCGACAGTAGGGCAGGTGGTCGGAAGGGATGTTTCAAGGTCTGCTGGAGGAACGTTTATGTTAAAAATGACGTTTCCATCCCATCCCTTCCTACATACTGTTGGAGGACTTCAGGACTCAAGTCATGGTTACCTATGCGGGGCAACGTCGTACCTGCCGGTTGTGTGGGGCCTATGACCATATGGCTGTGCAGGTGGTAAAGGACGGGCCCAAAGGATGTTGGACATCAACGAGAGTCTTCGGTGCATCGTACGGAGGAGCGTGGGTCGGACATCCCTATGTCAGTGCAAGTTGGAGTGCTGAGGTGGACAGGTCAGAATCTTTGGAGGATGGATGTGCGACCTTACCAGGGGTCCGGAATCATCTGTCCAGGAGCCTGGAGCCGTGGGAAGATCGGCGGCTGATGAGGGTAGCAGAGGAGCGTTTGCTACGGTGTTGCAGGACCTTTTGGGCACCCCAGGTCAGGTGTGTGTGGACGAACCTGCAGCGCTTGGGAGGTCAGCGGGGGACAGGGATGCTGGTGGGTGGCATCCCTGGGGCTGTGCCTCGGCCGCAGGGCGGCTGCTTCCACGTGGGCGGAGGTGCACTTCGATGGCCTCCAGGAGGTGGGTATGGAGGAAGAAAGTCGTCACGGAAGAGAGCGACCCAGTCTGATACGGACGCGTGCTCACACCGGCGCAACGTCCGGGTAAGAAGATGTGGGCTGATGTAGCGAGGGGTGATGTTGGAGGTCCCAAGGGACAGAGACTCATGAAAGGTGGTTTCGAGACTCTGGGAGTGACCGTGGTGGCACTCGGGGGAAAGGGGATCGGCAAGTGCCAGTGCCTAAGGGAAAACCCCCTCTGTCGGTTTCAAGTGCTTTACCGTGAATATTAATGGTTTGTGTGATAAGATGAACGTGAATGGTTTCGTGGTATTTGGTGAGGTATGGTATAGACTTGGTTTTGTACAGGAACATAACCACAAGTATGGTTGTCAGTTACTGATTGAAGGATACACTGTTTACGCTGCACCTCCTTGAGATTGAAAGGTGTGGCGATAGTTAGGAGACTAGCCCGTTTGTTGTCCATCACAGTGAGGAGGGAGGGGAGGGGCGGGTCACGGTGGATGGATCATGGGGAGGATCGGTTGTCCTTTGTGTGTATTTATGGTCGCGGAGGCGGATGGTAGAGTAAAGACTGATTTTGTGAGGGATGGTTAGTTTATCACCTACGATCGGTGATTGGAACTGTGGACACGTCGTAGAGACGTGGAACCAAGGGGCGGGTATTGTTCGGTTTTGCTGGGGATCTGTTACATGGTGGGGTTGGTGGATGTGGGGTGCTGCATGGGGCGTGGAGCACACGTTTGTGAAAGAGAGTTATCTGCTCGGCTGGGCCGGTTATATGTGACTAAGGCGGAAGAAGAGGAGGTGGTGTTGGATGTGGTTTTTTCGACCAAAGGGGGTTTTTGGTGGATTTGGGGTGGGAGGGTTGCCTCTTAGGATAGGGAGTTATTGGAAATTAAATGTCCGGTTGCTTCAAGGGAATAGGGGAATACGTTTGGGGTTTGTGGGACAGGTTGTGGTCCGAGGTGCGTGTGGATGAATTTGTTGCTCTGGTGGGACAATGTGGCTAAGGGCAAGATAAGGACTTCTATGTTAACGGGGAGGAGGATAATCAGTTGCGTATGGACTTATTAGAGTATTTGAGGGACAATTGGGAATTGTTATGGGAAAGGATGTGGGAAGTGCGGGTTACCCTGTTGTGGAAATGAGGGTTGAAAAGATAAAATTCGGGTTTTGCAAAATGAAAGGTTTGATGCTGCAAGGGTGGTGGGTGGGTTAGAGGAGGTGGTATGGGGTGACAAGCCATCGGCATGTGCCCCTGGGGAAGGCATGTGGCGTGAGCGACAGAAATTGTAGTTGTGTGTGCATGAGGACTTGGGAGGGTATAGGGTGGGGCAAGAGTTGGTTACGACAGAGGGCATGGGACGGTATGTGGATGGGTAGTATGGGTCGTATATGAGGAGCGGAGGGGTGCAGAGGAGGCTTTAAGGGATATGGGTGGTTGGGTGCAATGTGGACTTGAGAGGGGATTAGGGGGGGTTGAGTGGTGATATAGTGGAGGATGAAGTGTGGACGGCCTTGAGGGTATGAGAAGGTAAGGCGCCAGGATGGACGGATTACCGAGTAAATTTTTATATACAGCATTGGGGGTTTTAAAGGTTTTTTAGTGCAGTTGTTAAATGTCATGAAAAGAGGGTGTCTTGGGGATTCACAGTCACGGCTATTGTGGTTATGGTGCCAAAGGGGACTAGTCGGACGACGGTGAGGGACTATAGGACTATTTCACTTTAATGCGCGGACTATAAGTTATTTATGAAAATATTAGGCAATCGATTGAAAAGGGTCTTAGATAAGGTTATTTTTGGGAGTCAATATGGGGTGCCGAAAGGTCTATGTACGTGGGGCATGGGGTTTTCGGGGTTTATTGAGAGTAGGCAGAAGGAGGAGGGGGGTGTTAGCACTGGATTGGAGGGCAGCGTATGATAGTGTGGAACGTGAAGCGTTGTGGAGCATTATGAGGTGGCAGGGGTTTGGTAAGAGATGGTGAGTTGGGCACGTACTTTGTACTGGGGAGCAAGCATGTGTGTGCAGTTGAATGGGAAGGGTGGGGCAGCGTGTCAGGATGGGAAGGGTTTACGTCAGGGTTGCCCACTGTCTCAATTGTTGTTCGCATGCCTGGGACCCATTTTAAAGGGCTGTAGAAGTGTCTGTTCGGGGGCAGGGAAAAGGGGATCTGGGTGTTGGGAATCCTGGTATAGTGGGCTATGTGGATGACACGACGATTCTTGTGGAGAGGGGTATTAGAGCGTGTGGGCAGGGTCATTGAGGTTTTTGGGAAGCGGGTATGACTGTAAATGAGGATAAGTCGAAATTCATGAGATTGGGGACTGGGAGGGGATGGTGGGCAGGAGTTCTTGTGGAAGGTGGTGTTTAGTGGATCGGGTGAAGATTTGTGGTGTGGTGTATATGAGGGATGCGAGGGAAGCGAGGTGGTTAGTCGGAGGGTGTGTACAGAGGGTGTTGGGTAGATTAGATGGTTTGAGGCCGTCACATCTCACGCTGCACCAACAGTAATAGTGGTTAACGTGTTGCTATATAGTAAAATATGGCATGTGGCGGCATTGTACCCGTTGGTGCAGCGGGACGTTCAGAATTGTTGCGTAGGGTTTTCTGTTTTATTTGGGGATCGGGTTGTGATTGGTTACGAAAGGGGGTGGTTCTGCTCCCGTTACGCCAGGAGGGCTAGGGTTGATTCCATTGGAATGCAGATTGAAGAGTGTTTATGTGAAGTGGGGTTACCTGAGGGTGGTTGGGGATGGGGAGGGATAGGGCTTCTGCATGAGGATATAAGGAGGTGGTGGGGAGGGAGGGATTTAAGGGAATGTGAGGACATGTTACGGGTCCTACTTATTGTTAGAGATCCTTCACATATGAGGGTCAGGACTCTTGAGAAGGTGGTGCGGTCTCGGGAGGTGGCAGGGGTGGAAGGGGTGTACCCTGTATGCTTGGAAGGATATTTGGGGGAGGTTAAGGAGATTGCGGCTTCGTCCATGTGTCGGAGGTATTTTTCCGGTTTCTTCATGGGATTTTACCGTCGGGGGTGGTTTTACGTAACAGAGGTCTTAGGGTAGATGGGATGGTCAAGCTTGTGGGGAGGATGACACCTGCGTTTCATAGTGATATTTTTGTGGCGTTTGGGTGTCGTGAGGGAATGGTTGGGGCGTGTGATTTGCTTATTGGGGGGTTGGATTGTCGGTGTTGAGGGCACTTAGTTTGGATGTGGGAGGAGTGGGGTGGAGGTTCAGAGGGCAGTGGCGTATGTAATGGCAGATTTTGTTTTCATTTCATGGGCTATGAGGATAAAGGGTTAGTGAACGCGGATGGCACTGGCAGCAGGGTTTTATAGAACGAAGTGCCGAAATAAGGGACCTCTATGGGGAAGGTGGGTGAGGATTTTCCTGTGGGTTACAGGGATTTCACCATGGGGACTTGTGGTCCTTGTGAGTTTCAGGGGTATCCGACGGGCTGGTCTCCGTGGGGGGTATTGTGAGGCATTGACTGCGGTTGTTGGAGCTCGTGTGATTGTGCGTGAGGATCGAGGTTGGTTAGCTTAGGGGTATCACTGTATTGTTGTATGTGTTTGTATGCACGTAGTGTGTGGAAGGGCATTTACATTGTCCTGTTGGGGTTTTGATGTGTGGTTTAGTATTGATGTATCACTTGTAACTTTTGTGATATGGCCGAGCTGGTCTCGAGACCCTATGGGGTTCTCATAATGTATATAGTGTGAAAAGGGTTGCTCTCAGTGGTGTAGGTTTGTGTAGAGCGCATTGTATATCTGTTCTTTAGTTAGTGTGTGGTTGTGTTGAGTTGTTGTATTGATATTGACTGTAAAATGTATGTCTTGTACACAGTATTTGGGATGATGGTTTTGCCTTACGTTATCGCTTTATTGTATATTTTCTCTTGTATTTAAGAGTTTTGTATATGTTATACTTGTGTTTCAATAAAATATAAAAAAAAAAAAAAAAAAAAAAATCATAATGTGAGGGATTGCCAGACCAAACTGAATACTTGTCACCAATGCAATAATGGTAGGCACCACATAGTGATGTGTAAGAGCGGGCATAATCCTAGTAATGGTAAGGATAATCACCCCGACGCTACAGTGGCGCACGTAAAACTTGCAGCTAACGTTCGTAATGGTTTAGCTGAAGTAGCACTACCTGTGTTGGACATGACAGTTAAAGATAAATGGCGTAATCCAAGACTGTAACAGCGTTGTTAGATCAGGGATCACAACCTACTTTCATAAAGCGCAGTTGCCTTAATGGGATGAAGGTACGAAGGGGGGATCCTACCACATTAAAATTGTTGGGTTTTCTCTCAGATAAAAGGGCCCAGTCATATGACACGGTTTATATAAACGTCGGTCTGGGCAGAGAGAAGACCAAGCAATGCAGTAGTCGTGGATAGACTACCGGAAGATCTCCACTGTGGGTCTTAATGCCACCAAGCAGAGATTCTCACAGAATAATGTGAAACTGGCACCCTCGTGGTCAATAATGACTCGGTGGGGCCAATATAATGTATAGGCAGCGACTATTATGCAGCCTTTGTGAAGGGTATGACGAAGAGTCCCGAGTCACTCTTCTCAACACGGGTGCAGGCCATGTCATTATGGCCGGCTTCCTCTAGTAATGAATGACTGGAGGAAGCCATAAATGCAGTCACTTTGTCCTACACGAAACGCCACCACAGAGTACATATTCTTCTATAGAGGATGCTGTTAAACCAGTGCATAAATTGTGGGAACTGGACAGTGGGGATTAATGTAAATGAAGAAAGTCCAGATGATTCCTTCACTCAGGAACAATACCTGAAGGATGTTAAATTTGAGTCTGGACAATACTGGGTCGACTCCCATGGAAGCTAAACCATCCGAACTGCCCACTAATTACCGGATGGTGTATGGTCAGTAAAGGCCCAGCTCCACGGAATTGAGTAAGACACAAGAATTGTTGACTGCTTATAATCCATAATTAATGAACAGTTAAATAATCAGTTCATAGAGGAGGTACCCCCTGAGCAAGCCAATATTATGGCCACTACTTACCTCATCCGGGTGAAGAAGGATTCAACCACTCCTTTGAGGATCGTGTTTAATTGTAGTGCCAGGGTAATAAAATTACCTAGTTTGAATGATTGTTTGATGACAGGTCCGTCGCTGACGGAGAAATTGGGAAGATGTGTTTTGAATTTCAGAGTTAATAGTTATGCCTTTACGGCAGACATAAATAAAGCTTTCCTGAGAGTGGATTGCAAGAAACGGATCGGGATTACACAAGATTTCTGTGGCCAGAGGATCCTAGCAATCCATTTAGTCCGCTGAAAACTTTCAGATTCAAAGTGTCTTATTTGGGGCTACTTCTAGTCCGTTCTTACCAGGCGACGATAAATGCGCACCTTAAACTACAGGTGGTCCACTGAGTGAAATAATGAGTAAACAATTCTATGTGGACAATTTCCTGGGTGTGCGTCAACTGAAGAGGAGCTAATGAAGAATATGAAGGGGGCTAATGACCAATGCAAGGTGCAAATATGCCTCTCAGGGAGTGGAACAGTAATTCGTCCAGGTTAAAGGACCGAATAAATAAAGATAATCCGGCGATGAAGTATCTGGGTGTAGCAATGTATTGAGACTGACTTGGGATACTGAAAGAGTACTTATCGTTAAACCTAATAATTATAAGTTATGCCCCAAGAAAATTTTTAACGAAAAGGAAGAACCCTGGCGTTGCCCTGAAACCTGAGAATTCGTTAACAGGTGGGAAGAATTTGGTGGATTATGAGAAAGTTCCAATGTTGGAGTTCCCGCGTGTGTAGCCCGCCCTGGAGTGGAAAATACACTCCACATTTTTGCGATGCTTAAATTGCGTATGGAGCAGTCGCTTATCTTCAATGTGATAAAGATATTTCTCTTGTCATGTCTAAAACTAAAGTGGCTCCAATTAAATTACGTACTTTACCTCAGTTGGAATTAACCGCCATTTATGTGGGTGTCAAATTAGCTGATTATTTACGGAGTAAATTGCCGGAGATAAATATTAGCGACACCATAATTTGGTCTGATAATGAGGTATCCTTGCAGTGGATCCGCACGGAACCAGCAAGATTATATTCGTGCAAAATAAGTCGCAGAGTTAACCAGATGCAAGAGAAATATGACAGTTTGGGTCAACAAAAGCACCAGGCACCAGGCACCAGGCGGCAACATCAAGGCTGCTCCTATATTTTTGTCATTCCCTGGGCCGTTGAGACTCCAGCAATGGTCTATTTGCAGGAACTGTTGTAACAACATACAAAAAAAAATTACGGGGAAAAAACTGATGAAAATATAGCGAAATGGACCAAATATACCAAAAAAGGAGACCGGCATTCAAATACCAGATCCGCTACCAGACTACAATCCTGACAAGCAACGCCACAACATGGTGCTCCCCCATATCATCTGCACAGTGTTAATGGGAAGTCAACAAAAAAGGAAAACCTAATCAACAAAATACAAGGAAACTGGTCTGTTGAGTGTAGTGTCGATTTTTTCCCCTCAGTGCCAGGTGAGGGGGAAGTATCATTTAAACATGGCTGACTGACACAATCACCAGCTACTGCCAGATGTCCACGGGGACATTCTTACTGCGTAGCGACCACCATATCAACTGCAGCAGTTTAAGGGGAGGAAATACAGGAAAACCATAAATCTCAAAAACAAACCCCGGAAACTGTCAGGCTTCCGGGTTCCCCCTCAGTGTTAAATGGGGAAAAAGAACTGAATAGTTAACCAACCAAGGATTTTTTTAATACGGACTTCAGTGTACATTAGGAGGAAACATAGGAAAAACGCCAAATCAACACAAAACTCGGGGAATCTGTCAGGGGAGTGGCCCTTTCCCCCCACCTTTTAAAAAAGGCTGACATCAACTCTACGAGGAAAGGAACAACGACGACCCCCCATATAGGGTTGATGGCGCTTTTACGGAATCGCCTTTGAAAAAATTCTTTTTCACTGCCAGGATGGAAATGAGTTAAATGTGATAGGGGCCGGACTATGAAGTGAGGGGGATGGGAGTTTACGAATAAGGGGTAAGTGAGGGTAATCCCGGTATGTGATAACAAAAATTTTCTAGTAACCAGTGGTGATTTCAAAAACTTCGGCATTGCTAGGTGTCTGATAGGATCAAGGGGTTTTTTTTTTAATAAAAAGTAAAGAAAAAAAAAAATTTCTGTTGTGAAATGATAAAGAATGATAAAAGTGAAGAGTAACTATGGTGGCATCAAAGGGGGTTTGGCTGCCATAAATATTTATCAATTGTGCATTTTCGAAAAGGGAAAACAGTCAATTTAAAAATGAAGAGGTGATGGGTCCTGGAAAAAGGGAAAGCCCAACAGTGGCCATTAAAAAACTGTCCATATCGCCCAAGGTTTGGGAACCCCACATCTCAAAACAAAACAGTGGGGCACAGCTTTTTTAGTGGCGCTATTATGGCGATATTCATACTAATCCCGGACCTCAATCTATGGTAAGGTCAAAAAAGACAATAAGTCTGGGATAATAGGTCTAAAGGGTGTAATGATAACAACACTATAGGTAAGCCGACAAAAGAAACCCTTATTTTTCGACACCACCCGACATTTGTATACACTGTACTAAAGGGACGGGAAAAACAGTAAAAAATACCATATGTAAGAATGTATGGGGTGGTGCATAATGGGTTGTGTTCAATTTTGGTAATGGTGAGATTTCTTTTTTTTGTAACAAAACACTTTGCCAATTACCCTTTTGCAATGATGACATTCATTTTCCTATTTTTAATGCTAATGACCCCCGCCATTTTTTGATTTATTTCTTGGGAAAACGGTTCCCAC
>WNWK01060030.1:0-10037 GCA_009830355.1 Cherax destructor
GTCGGGACACCGGACAGGTGTTTCCTGCCCGCGGGTCTTAGTCGATGATGACCCACCTTTGGGACCCTTTTCACCCGGGAAAACCCCCTTTAAAAATTATGGTTTATTAAAACCAGTCAATTAAAAAAAAAAACTAACTAATTAAGGACTCACGGGAAAACCCACAGGGGCGAGGGGAAGTGGGGATAGGTGAAGAATAAGTGGGTGAGAGGAAATAATTTAGAGTAAGGAACAGAGTCGGGACAAAACCCAACCGCTAGTCATTGTGAAGCTTGTATTCATTATCAGCGACAGCTGAGATCCCCACACTATCTGCTGCAAGATTGGTCGTGCAAATCGGGCAAAGGCAGGATGGGGGGGGTGCAAAAGGACATCGACAAATTGCTCCTTAGAAAAAAAAGCTGCACAAGGACGACTCTCATGGGAATGGCAAGTAGAGGCGAGTAAGAAACAACAGATTTAAGAAAAAACTTTATAGATTTTAGGTAGGAAAGCTCGGGGATAAGGTCTAAGTGAAAAAGAGAAACATGTTTTAGGTGCATCGTGGGGGGGGGGCAGGTTCATACAGAGCCCCGGAAGAGATTAACATCAGTGTAAGGTCGTTTTATGGTGGGTGTCCAAATAGTCAGTCCAGTGATCATGGTAAGTCTCAAGTCTGTCTATTTGTCTATCGTAAAGTGTTTTCCAAAAATTTGTTCAAAACTGGGTGTTAGTCCTGAGATAGAGAGATTCACTGGGTGCATAATAATCCCATTTCAATCCCAACACCCAACGTAATGCCGGTTTTGGATACGTTGAAGTTTTATGGTGTTGTCTTGGCAGCTGGTGAGGTGCTAGATTATGTCGTGGCTTTACTGGGTTTCTATTGAGGGGAGCCGTTTGTTCATGACGTAAATGTGACTCGGGGTTTAAAAAATATTGTGCGTCTGTTCTTGAGCTAAAATTTCCCCTTCAGTACTTCAGCAAGTGTCGATATTCTCCTTCCAGTGTCGTCTTCAGGTAGTGGTACAGAAAGTGGTACAGAAATGTTACAGTAGTGGTCAGTAGTGGTACAGTAGTGGTACAGTAGTGGTACAGTAGTGGTTCAGTGGTGACAGGGGGTTTTACAGTAGTGGTACAGTAGTGGTATAACATATTTTGGGAGTCTTGTTGAAATGAAAAGGGTCTTCGGAGGCTTCTTACTTTATTTGAAAAAAGGTGCAGTACACAGGTTGTGCGTTTGGGGCCATGGCCCAGGGCCATGCGCCCCCGGGGGGAGGAGAGAGGGTAGGCCTTGTTGGCTGGGGGGAAGGCAGCTGTGGTGGGGAGGGGGGCCGGGGGTGTCACGGGACTGACTTGGGGTATCCACAGGCTTGCCCTCTGGCGGAAACTATGGGAACAGCATGGCGCAGAATATGAATTTCAGCTGGCAGACAGCATGGGCTGTCTATGCAAACAGTATTGGCTTTTACACCCCGCTCGGCCATGCACCCATGGTTAGACCATATCTGGCAGAAAAAATTCGGTCTCTCTCTTGAAAGAACAGGTCACAGAACACAAAAGAAAAATACATATATACATAAACAAGGGGCCTTAAAAAAAAAAAACGTCCCCCAGGGGGGAAAAAAAAAACGGTGTGCTTCGTGGCCTAAGGCGGTGAGCACGATGCACCCCTTTTTGAAAGCCCCCCCGCCTGGATACATACCCCAACAGGGAGAAAAGCTGCGGCTGAGCTGGGGCGTAACAGGTTGGTCCCCTTTGGGGGTGAAGCGCGTCAGTAGCCCCGCAACAGGACAGGACTGGCAAGTGCTCGGAGGACCCTCGACTGGTACTGTCGCGGGAGCTTCGCTGCTGGCGAGTGTGGGCATGACAGGGGACGACTCGGCGAAACATCTGGAGGTCGTAACACCCAACCCATACTGCAGGAGGGGGGGGGGGCAGTCAAAGTGACATCAACTTTGTCAGGCTCCCCATTTGGCTTTTTCGGGTGAAAAGTTGCCAGCTAACAGGTTTAACTGGGGCCCAGTGTCACTCGACGGGGCAGCAGAGGGCAGTGTAAGCATCTCCAGACTGGTCATCTGCAATAACGGGAAGCGGTCAGGAGGTAAGGGGAAGGGGTCTCGAGGGGAAAATTTGCGGGTGATTCAGCAGGGTATCTGGGCAGCAAAAAAAAGGCTTTCTTAAGGGCGCTCGGCGTTAACTGATGCCTGGACTGAAAAAATGTCAGTTTCATCAGGGCGCGGGTCACAAAAGGGTGAAAAAAAGTAACACATGGGTTTTCATGGACCCCGGAAAACTGCCCCACATACTGCAAAAATTGGAAACATGGTTTACAAACCAAATGAAGTTTTTTCTGTGTAAAAATCCCAAAGCAATAAAAGAACATGTGAGAATACTGACTGAGAGGAATAATTAAGGGCACTTTAATTTTTTCTCAAACTTAAAATAATGAAAAAAAAATGATCCTTTTAAAACTGAACACTCAGGACGTCATAGTAATCGGATGGAGCCCTGGACGACATCGTGAGTGACGTCAGCAGACATCGCGGGTGACGTCAGGGTGAGGGACGGAAGTCAGGGGGTGACATCGCGGGACTCAGTGGAGTGATGTCGGAGTCGGCAGCATCTTGGTGACGTCATGGGTTGATGGGGGGCCCCAGCAGCCCATACACGGGGCTTGCTGACCCGGCCCCAACCCACTGGCGTGATGATCACGTGGTTTGACACTAGAAACACAGTTCTGGCAAGAATTCAAAAAAATCACAAAAACAGCGGGGAGTGAGAGCAGTGGTGAGGGGGTGTGGCCCCTGGCCGGGTGAGGGGGGGAAAAGGGCCCGGCAACCCCCTCCCCCACAACCCCTGGGGGAGACACGCTCCCCGGGGAAAATACCACAAACTCACCTCTGAAGTGCTGAAATGGGTGCGGGGGTAAACAAAAACAGCAGAACTTGCTGGCAAGGCTGACACGTGACGAAAAAAACCGCTGGGCCCTGTTGCAAGTCAGGGGCGTCTTTTCTCAGAGAATTAGAAAAATTTCGGCCGACCCCCGTTTTTGCCTTTTGTCGGGTTCCCAAGTTTAAAAGGCCAACAGGGGGAAAACCCTCGTTGAAGACGGAGGGCCGGGTGGGGTGGGGGAAAAAAAAACTTCATTCCTCTTCCTCCTGGGCAAACCCAAAACCAACAAAGGAGGCCCCGCTGGCACCATTTATAATGACGTTTTATTTGGCTTTTTGGGAAAGGGGGGGAAAATCCCAATAATGGGCTTCAGGCTTCTTACTCTATTTGTAAAAAATTTTTGCGAGCACACAGGCTCGCATTGGGGCCAGGGCCCCCGGGGCCTCCCCTTTTTAGGGGAGAGGAGAGGCCTTGTTGTCTGAGGAAGGCAGCTGCGTGAGTGAGAGGGGGGCAGGGTGTCCCCAGACTGACTTGGGGTATATATTCACCCCAGAATTTGGCCCCAATGTATATATCTATTTATAGGGATTGATGTATATTTCCTTTTTCTATCTTTTTATATTGCTGATATTCTAAAAAATTAGCTAAATCGTTAATATGGTTTTATATTTTTATTGGACTTATTTTTGACATTTTTGACTTAGCTATGTTCATTAGGTAGGTTTAACAAAAAAATTGGGCTCATTTTTTAAAAAGTAGCTGCCTTGGGTTGGAAAACTAAAAATTTTGAACTGGGCTTTAACCTCCCGACGCATAGTTGCTGGGAGGAGTCAGTGGGGTTCCCCCTGGGGTGGGTGGTTTCTCCTTTCCCCAGGCCTCGCAGCTTGACATTGTTGAGACAACACCCCCCTCCAGTCTCTGCTTGTTTTCTTGGGTTTTTAGACTCTGTTTGGGTAAGTATGTGTTCGGTGGTGAGACGAAACATACTTTCGGACTCTGTGTAACTTTTGTTCACGGGGGATAGACTAGACAAATGATTTTCGACGTTTTTCTGGGTTGTGTGTCACATTCACCCTCTGAGATAACTCAGGTTTTCGCTCAGCTCCTGGGCCTAAATTTGGGAAAGGGGTCTTTCACCCGCCACACTTTGGGGTTTTTATGCTGAACCTAGCTTCAGTAGAAAGGGGGTTTTTTGACTGTTTTGGGGATCTATTGATGGTTCCCCGTTAGGCTGTTTTCCCGTTATATTTTCTGTTCTGGTTTCATTTTACCTTCAATCAAACTTTTGATTGTCAGTTTCCCAGAGAATAGCTTATGGGAAATTAGTGGACCTTTGGGTTTAGTCGAGTCTTAGTTCCTGGAGCTCACTCATACACATATATTCTTTTTGCATATATCTATATTTTGTACTTACTGACATTGTACCTGATGGTACTTCAGGTATTTGGGTATTTTCCCCCAGCACAGCCTTATGGTTTTGGAGCAGTGTAGGGGCTAACCTCCTAATTAACCTACTAATGCAATAATTAATAAAAATCCGATCCCTAAATTTTTTTATTTTCTTTTTAAACCCTGGACATAGACCCACAAGAAGAGGGAAAACGCTGGACCTCATTTCCCCCAATGTGATCTGATAGAAATGTCATCATATCAAAAAAATATCTCAGATCACAACATAAAAGGTTTCCCGACATGCATGCGGGGGCCCCAGATCAACAAAAAGTGATCAGCCGTGAGGAGCTTTCTCAAAATTCAACTTCAATAACAAAAAAAATAAAAAGGGGGGCCAAATTTAAACCCCCAAAATCCCAAATGATATAAACTGGGAAATTTTTCCCAAAATCACGGATCCCAACCTATGTCTAGAACAAAATTTAAATCTGTGGTATTTAGGTTTGCTCAAAGGGAAATTCCCCTTGGAAAAGGGGGGAAGATCAAACTAGAAAAGAGGCGCTCCCCATACGGGGGGAAAGGGAAAAAAAAACGGGAGCTTCGGGGGGCCAAAAAATCTCTGAAATACGTAGGAGACAATAGTCAAAAGGGAAAAAGCAAAACATCAATTAAAACTAAAGGAATCTTACAGGAATCAAGAGACACGGGGAAAAACTAAAAGCCATAAATGAAATTGAAAAAAAACCCCAAGTATTTCTTTTCCTATCAAAATCAAAGTCGAGAACAACAACCAGTATTGGGCCCCCCACTTAAAAAGGGGTGGGTCCTACACAGATGACAACAAGGAAAAATGAGTTTTAAAACCCAGTATGACTCAGTCTTTAGCGAGCCACTAATCCCGACTGAAAATCGAAAAAACCCAAAAAGATTTTTTTTGGGGTGCCACAGAACCCTTTACAGACGATGGCCTTTTGACATCACCACGGCCCAAAAGACTTCAAAAAGGGAATAAATGACATGCCCCTGCATCCCCTCAGGGCCCCGACTCATGGAACACCGTGTTCATCAAGAACTGCAAGAAGCCCCTATCCCTGTTTTCCCTCCTATGGAGAGGGAACATGGACACTGGGGTCGTCCCCCAGCTTTCTAAAAACAACAGACATAGCCTTGCTCCACAAAGGGGGGAGTAAAAACCAGCAAAGAACTACAGACCAATTGCGCTAACGTCCCATATCATAAAAATCTTTGGGAAAAGGGGTTTTAAGGGAAACAAGATCCCAAACCCCTCTTGATCCCATCAATTTCAAAACCCCGGACAGCATGGGTTTAGAGCAGGCCCTCCTGTCTGTCCCAACCACTGGGCCACTCCCACAAGGTCCTGGATGCTCTGAAGATAAACAGAATGCAGGTGTTATATACACAGATTTTTCCCAAAACCTTTTACAAGTGTTTACCATGGTGTAATGGGACACAAAATGCGTGATAAAGGAATAACAAAAGGGAAAAGGTTTTTTTTAGATGGATCTATAATTTCCCAACATGTAGAACACAAAGGAAATGGGAGTCAACAGAGTAAAGTCTGAGGCAGCTACTGTGAAAGCTCTGTTCCACAAGGCAAGTACTTGCTCCCATCCTATTCCTCATCCTCATATCAGACTTTACAGGATATAAACCACAGTGCTGTGTCTTCCTTTGCAGATGACACCCAATTGAAAGAATGTCCACCATTGAAGACACTGAAAAACTCCAAAAACAGACATAAACCAGATTTTAAAAGGGCTGCAGAAAACAATATGAAGTTCAATGGGAAATTGCAATTTCTCAGATACGGAAAACGTGAAGAAATTAAAATCTCATCGGAGTACAAAAATAATTCCAACCACACAATAGAGCGAAAAACTAATTTCAAAGACCTGGGGTTTATCATGTCGGGGGTTCCCACCTTTAAGGACCATAACAATGTAGCAATTGCATCTGCTCGAAAAAAGACAGGATGGATAATGAAACCTTTAAAACCAGGGGGTGCCCAAACCCATGTTGACACTTTTCAGATCGCTTGTTTTATCCCAGGCTGGAATATTTTTCCAAAATAACTGCACCTTTTTAAGGGGGTGAAATTTCTGACCTTGAAAATGTGCAGAGAACCACCGCAGCCCTAAGTGTGATAAACCACCTCAACTATGGGAACGCTTAAGTTCCCAAACCTGTACTCTCTAGAACACAGGCGGGGGAATCCCCTTATTATATACACATGGAAAATTCTCGAGGGCTTAGTACCAAACTTGCACACAAAAAACCTCCCTACGAAAGCAAAAAAAACTCGGGAGGCGATGAACATCCCCCCAAAGAAGAGCAGGGGGGCCACTAGCACGTTGAGGGACAAAACAAAAGTGTCAGAGGCCCAAGATTGTTAACTGCCTCCCCCGCCAAAATCAGGGGGATTACCAACAAGGGGCCCCGGCTTTTTCAAGCAGGCACTGGACGGGGACCTCAAGTCGGGGCCTGATCAGCCAGGGCTGTGGTTCGTACGTTGGACTGCGTGGGCCCGCAGTAACAGCCTGGTTGATCCGGGGTCTTGTCCAACAGGAGGCCTGGTCACAGACCGGGCCGCGGGGGCGTTGATCCCCGGAAAATTTTCTCCCGGTAGACTCCGGTATTTCCCCATCAGTTTTAATCCCCAGGGACTATTGAAAATGTTGGATAACTGGACTTGGGTACTGACTCTGTTAAAAACCCAAGTTTCAGGGTGGATACTAGAAGGGCTATCCCTTTCCCAGTTTCCTGGAGATTCTTTACTAATAGATATCTTATTTTTTAACATATGCCCACGCTTGCCCTCCCGGCGGAAACTATGGGAACAGCATGGCCGGGGAAAATGAACTCAGCTGGCAGAAAGCATGGGCTGTCTTAAACAAAATACAGGCTGTCTACAGTGGTAAAGTAGTGGTACAGTGGCGTACTTGACTTTACCATTTAGCAGCCGTGGGCCCCCAGCAACTCCTTAAGTTCATTATAGAGAATAGACTAGACAGTGATTTTTTTCCGATTTTGTTCGGGGTTGTGTGTCACTTTGACACTTTTTTGATAAAACTCACCCCCTCAAGTTTAGCCCTGGACCCATTGATAAGGCATCTGTGCACTCGCCACAGTTTGGGATTGTTTATGCTAAAACCTATTTCAGTGGAAAGGAGTTTTATGACTGTTTTGGAGGATCTACTGATGGTCCCCAGTTAGGGTCGATTTTCATCCCCCTTTTTCCCCTGATCCCGTGTTGCTGTTGCCTGTTAAAAGGCTTTTAAAGGAAGTGGTCATTTTACTGTACAATCCCTCCCGTTCAGATTGTAAGTTTGACAGCTAGCTTATGATAAGTTGTTCTGTCGACACTGGTTGAGTCGAGTCAAAAGTTCCCGGGGAGCACACTGTACACACTTTTTTATTATTATATATATATTATTGTTATTACTGACATTGTACCTGATGGTACCTTTTGAGTCATTTATATATATATTGTCCAGCACAGACTTATTGTATATGAGAGCAGTGTAGGAGCTACCTCCCCCTAAGTATCCTATTTGATATATTAATTAATTTTTTTTTATATTAGATTTACTTTGCTACCTCTAGATTTTCTCATTTTTTGTTAAAAAATTTTTAAATCATTTACTTTGGTTAGTACCCTATAAAAGGCAATTCCCCTTTACCCATATAATATTTTTGATAACTGAACCAGGATACTGATTTTTTGTTGAAAAAGCCCAGCAACAGGCTGATGTTGGAAGGGCTTTCCTTTCTAGTGTCACTGGAGATATCTATTAGTAATAGATATCGTGTCATTTTGTAACACTAACTCACATTCCCGTATGCACGTATGTGGATAAACACATACACGCCAAACACGTCAAGAAATTACAGAAAGTGAAAAGGTTTGCAACAAGACTAGTCCCAGAGCTAATGATTGTCCTACGAAGAAAGGTTAAGGGGAAAACGGCCTGACTACACTGGAGGACAGGGGTTAGGGGACATGATAACGACATATAAAAAAACTGGGAAGAATTGACAAGGGGACAAAGACAGGATGTTCCACAGATGGGACACAGAAACAAGGGGTCACAATTGGGAAATTGAAGATTGCGCTTTTGTAATAAGGTTAGGTAATTACTAAGTTTTTTTTGGTGCAAAATTATTTTTACAAAACATAAATTAAGAAAATACATATATCTTTTAAAGGGAGAAGAGAAAAAATTTAGAAAGGACTTAATTTTAAATGGGGTTCTTGCTAATTAAAAACCCGCTTTTCCTATTTTCCCCAAGTAATACATATATAAAAAAAATATTTTATATATATATATATATATATATATATATATATATATATATATATATATATATATATATATATATATATATATATAGATAGATGATAGATAGATAGATAGATACAGATAGAGATAGATATATGTTGACTTGAGATATGATAATGAGAAAAAGATTCAGACAAGTGTTTATTCCATCGGGTTATTTGTGAATACTGATTAATATTTTTTTAATTTAGTGTACGATGATGGGCTCAAACATACCAGAATTAAGCTTCCTGGAGAATCTCGAATAACGTTGAATGTTTGGTTTTATTTTAATGGAGAATATGAGGAGTAAGAACCCTGAGCCACATGACGAGCAGCGAGGTGAGTCTGGAGAAAATTGCAGTCAGCAGGAGCTTCCTGTTTCTGCGCTGCTGCTGCTGCTGCCTACCATTCTCTTGCAGTCTGAACCAACTGACTAATAGTCTTTAACGGAAAAAAGCTCTCTCCCCCTCTCTCTCTCTCTCTCGTTACATTCTCTTCCTTTTCCTTTGCCAGTTTTTTTCTCCCCCCCACTCCCCGTCTTCTTCCTCCCCCTACTTTCCAAAGCTATTTCTTCCTCACTTTCCTAGCTGTTCCTCCCCCTATTCCCCAAGCTCTTTCTCCCTACTTCCCCAAGCTCTTCTCTCTTTACTTCCCCAAGCTCTTTTCTCCCCTACTTCCAAGCTTTTCTTCTGTACTTCCCAAGCTCTTCTCTTTACTTCCCAAGCACTTTCTCTCTTTTCTTCCCCAAGCTCTTCTCCCTCTACTTCCCCAAGCTCTTTCTTCCTGTACTTCCCAAGCTCTTTCTCTTTACTTCCCAAGCTCTTTCTCTCTTTACTTCCCCAAGCTCTTTCTCCCCCTACTTCCCCAAGCTCTTTCTCCTGTACTTCCCAAGCTCTTTCTCTCTTTACTTCCCAAGCTCTTTTCTCTTTACTTCCCCAAGCTCTTTCTCCTGTACTTCCCAAGCTCTTTCTACCTTTTTTCCTCCAAGCTCTTTCCCTCTACTCCCAAGCTCTTTCCTGTACTTCAAGCTCTTTCTCTCTTTACTTCCCAAGCTCTTTTTCTCTTTACTTCCCCAAGCTCTTTTTCCCTGTACTTCCCAAGCTCTTTCTACCTTTATTTCTCCAAGCTCTTTCTCCTCTACTTCCAAGCTCTTTTTCCCTCACTTCTCTACTTCCTCAAAGCTGCGCCAACTTTACATGCCATGAGAGTCCGTGGACTATACTTTTCTGGAAGCTGAGTCCCAGGAACCAGTCCGTCCTCTTGACCACAGTAATTGTTTCACTGTTGTGAAGACAGTCAAATTGGTAACTGGTATAGGGAAAAGTCAGTATTCTTAGGTCCAAAGCAAGAATGTTGATACACTTAATAAAGAGAACCCAAAAAGGATAGTAAACCTTATTTAGGCCTTAAAAAGCCATGCTGCTAGTG
>WNWK01060031.1:0-10037 GCA_009830355.1 Cherax destructor
TCAGTACCTGACCAACCGGGATTTGGTTCGTACGTTGTTTGCGTGCGGCCATCAGTCACTTCGTTGATCGATTCTGATCCACCACGGGCCTGGTCCAGACCGACCGCGGGGGCGTTGACCCCGAAACCCTCTCCAAACCCAGATTTGGATGGATCCTACCTCTGCAGATTGTTCCACCTCTGACAACTCTGTGACTGAAGGGGGAGGGGGAGAATGATCGAGGAACAAGGGAAAATGGGTATTAAAAAGGGGGATAATAATAAGGTCTTGAGGATATCTACCAAGAGAACCCGAAATTGGATTCAAATTAGATAAGTTTAGATTTAGAAAGGATATAGGAAAGTATTGATTTGGAAATAGGCTAGGATGAGTGGAACAGTCTGCCTAGTAGGGTTTTTAAAAGCAAGGACCTTGGGTATTTAAAATTTAGGTTGGATAAATTCATGAGTGAGAGGGGTTTTTAGTGGGAATTGCACATGAGCAAATAGAATTATCAAAACTTTTTTTTTGGGTAGCTTTAAAAAATTTGGGGTTGAAAAATATTCTGTTTTGGGGGGGGCCTTTATGGGCCAACAGGCCTGCTGCAGTGTTCCTCCTTTCTTATGTTCTTATACTTTTAACCCCCCTGTGACTCATCTGAGTTTTCAGCTTCCAGCTGTGACCCTCTTTGCTACGTCCAATCTCTAAACATTCTGTTGCTATCCACAATGTCAATTCATCTAGATTTTATTTGTCATTATCTGTCCCTCATTTCCCCTTGTCCTCCAGCGTCGTCAGGTTGATTTTCCTTAGCCTCTCTACGCTGGACACCCCCTAGCTCTACGACTAGTCTTGTTGTAAACCTTTTTTTTCCCCAATTTCTTGACTTTGACCAGGTGTGGGTTCCATACTGGTGCCCAGACTCCAATATGAGGCTGACGTACACGACGTATAGTGTCGTTACTTACTTAGATGTGTGTGTCTGTGTGTGTGTTCTCATTATTTGGATTGCAGGGGTGGGGTAACTCTTTTCCCCTTTTCTTCACTGGTCACTAACAGGCCCCCTCCCGCCCCAAATCCTTATCGTACCCCTTCTTTAAGCTATGCATGGATCCTGACTCAACTATTTATTTCAGATTCTTCCACTTCCTGACAACGAAAAACTGAATAAATGCTGTTTTTTTTATTCTCATCAAAATTTGTTGACGCATATTGCCAGCTCTCTCATTTCCCCCTTTAACATTCAGCCTAATAAGTCGAACTAGCCGAATGGTGACTAACAAAAATTTACTTTTCCCCTTTTTTTCTGATTGACAGAAATGTTTTTTTTGCTGATATAGTATTTTTATTTTTTTACCAAACCAATTGAAACCTAACCTAACCTACAAACGAGCTATTTTTTAAAAAAAATTCGCAATGCATGATAGGTCAGTTTAATTTGTTTTAATATTGTATTAATATTGGTAGAATTACCTACAAATATGTTAAGAAAGGGGGCACAAGTGCAACTAATGTGACATTTTATTGTGGCAACGTTTGCCTCCAGGACTCTTGTCAAGCCGTTACGGCTTCACAAACCCCCAGATCGGGGGAAAAGGCTCAAGTTGTTTGTAGGAGTGTGTGGTGCAGTGGTTTAGAGTCGTGAATTTTCGTTCGTCATCAGGCATCCTAAAACAACACGAGTTCGATGCTCCGGCTAGCCCGTGTTGTTATTGAATATAAATAATGGGGGGGAAGTGGAACAGAATTCTTCTTCCGTAAGTCATGCTTTCGTAAGAGGCGAAAAAAAATCCGGGGGAGCAAGGGGCTACCGCTTGGGGGGGAAACGGCCGACGTGTTGAAAAAAGAAAGATATATATATATATATATATATATATTTTTGGGGACCCTCATCCTCGAAAGACGATAAACGTACCTCAGGGAAAACTCGGGGTTTCCCCCCCGGAGCTGTTTGAATATTTTTTTTCCCCTACCCCCCCCCATATATTATATGAATGCTTTATTAATAGACAGAATACATTGATAGAAAACACAAACATGAACATGAATACAATGGTACAATATGTCAAAGATTATGAACTCCTCCAGCTCCCCCCGGGCCGGACGCGAGCCAAGTATGCAGCATGCTTTCCCCCCTGGATGGCCATGCTAAAAGCTGGAACATGAACGTGGCTGCCCTTGGGACCCTGGGGGGTTTGATGAGCCCCGGGCCCAGTTCTTTAAAAACGTGTTTTTTTTCCCCCCCCGCCCCAAGGCCCCCGGGCCCCCCTGGGAAAAATTGATACTGTTGGTTTTTGCCCCCAAATTGCCGATCTTGAATTCCCCTCTGTGGGCAGCATCTTTTTTTGGGACATCAGAAAAATTTTCCTTTTTTAAATTTTCATCAAGGTCATTTATGTAAATTATGAACAACAATGGGCCTAAAACTCCCCCCCCGGGCCCCCAGGACTAATCCCCCTTCAGACCCCTTTAAAACCTCTTTTTTTGGGGCCCCCCATCCTGTAAAATTTTCCCCTATCGACCCCCCGAAATCCAAGGTTCTGAAAAAAAAACTTTTACTGTCTACTCCCTTTTTAAATGTTTTAGGGCTTTAGTAAATTTGAGGCAAGAGCGACCTCTCGTGAACCCATGCTGAGATTCATTAATCAAATTATGTTCTTAAAAAGGGGATTTTAAAAAATTTAGCTATAATTGATTTTTTGCCTACTATAGATGTGAGGTTTTTTGGGGCGGTAATTTGATGGAATTGATTAAAACCCCTGTTTTTAATATGGAAAAATTTTAGCTATCTTCCACATCTCTGGCACAATACCAGTAAGGATGGACGTATTAAACACATTTGTTAATGGCTGACTAAGTTCCATTTGGGTTTTTTTAAGTACCCGGGGAAAAAACTGTGGGGCCCCGGGGCTTATTTTGTTCCCCGTTTATCTATCTTTTTTGTTTCCATGTCCCTCGGGCAGTAATATTAGTTAACTTAATTCCCAGGAACTGAATAATTTTAATTTTTTGGGAAACTCATTTAGTCTTTTTGTGAAAAAACTGAAAAAAATAGTCATTAAATAGAGAACACTTTCCCCGTTCGTTATCCGTCAGCTGTCCTTCCCAATTTTTTCCGAGGTCCCCTTTTCCCCCCCCCCTTCGTCCTATAATTTTAAAAACCCTTTTTTGGGTTAGTCTTTGATTCATTACCAACCTTAATCTCATAGTCACGAAAACTTGTACCCCGGTAGATCTGTTTGTGACTCGATTAACCCCCGCGTGGGCGAAACGTTGTCAATAAAGGATCACATTATACTGCTTACATGTTTTTTTTTCCCCCTTGTAGGTTCTGTCAAAAAACTGCTTCAAAAACAATCCTGAACTACTACAAAAAAAAAAAACACGTAAGCCGTCTTAGCTAATTTTTACATGGAACACCTAGAGGCTGAACACTTGCCAACATCATCCCCTCAAGCGTCACTTGGTTACGTTACGTGGACGACGTCCTCGTAATAACTCCCAAACGTTTTGATGTACGGAATCTTCAGGCAAGGCTCAACACAGTTGAACCGGCGATCCAGTTTACACTAGAAGAAGAGTCCAATGATAAGCTACCCTTTCTAGACGTCCTCATCCACAAAGTAGATAACAACCTAAGATTTCAAGTTTACCGGAAACCTACAAATAAAAATGATCACTCACACTTTTATTCCAGTCAAGATACTAAGACCAAAAGAGGCATCATCATCGGATTTTTCCTAAGAGCTTACCGAATTTGCAGTCCTGAGTTTCTTGACGAGGAATGTACATACATTCACCAAACCTTCACTAATTTACATTTTCCTTCATTTTTCATCAAAGATTGCAAGAAGAGAGCTCTTCAGATCATTAATTCTCCACGCACCAACACTACTCCAAAGTTATAATTCTTCCCAACAGCCAAGTTACATCCATCATTTCTAAAGTACTTGTTAAATCTAACACCAGAGTCGCCATCGATTCCAGCCTTTCTATAAAGGATCTAACCAGGACAAAATCCAAGCACCAGGAACCAGTCAATGCGGGGGTTTACGCTATACCCTGTGGAGGCTGCGGCAGGATTTATGTAGGAGAAACGGCAAGAAACCTCGAAACACGCCTCATAGAACACATTAATGCATGTAGGAACGATAACCTGAACAACGCCTGCGTACAACACCGAAATTCCACCAATCATCTCATGAAATTCAAAGACGCCCGATTAGTAATCAAAGAAACTGATTTCCGCAGACGCAAGTGACTTGAATCAGCACTTATCGCTGTTTCTAACACAATTAAACAACGTAAATGCAGCTTCATCATCTCTGAAGTCTTAGAAAGAATCCTCCTGAAAACAGTAAACCCTACCATCACATAGCCTCTCCTGCTAATACCACACAAGCGCATTGCAGATGTGGAACACTGCTACAGGCCTTCTATTTTCCAACCTCCTACAGAAATATTTGTCTAACCTGTTTTAATACTACCCAAGTAATTGTTTTTATCACCTTTTACTCATGTGTAAGTTGATTGTTCTACCTTATTGTATTACTACTACTACCAAAATTTATATCACTACTACTTCTATCACCACTAGTATTACACCTCTCTTTGAGAGTATATATATACCTTCTGTGTCCATGTATTGCTTGTAACGGTTTGAAAAAGCTCCTGGAGAGGGAAACTTTGCCACAATAAAATGTCTCATTAGTTGCATTTGTGTCCTTTTACTTAACATACTTCTAAAAAGTCGATTGGTTCTAAATTGCCTGTCAAGAAATTCCAATAAATCTTACTAAAGTTAAAGTCCCCTAGAATCACTACTTTATCATGCCTTGTGGCCTTAACAATTTCCTCCCAAAGTAGGACGTGTCTAGGGTTCTCTGTGGACTGAACCACTTTTGCTCTGTGAAGTGAACCAAGATGCCGTCCATTGAGCAACTTTACCAGCAGCCTAAGGAGGAATTGAGGGTAGCGAAGCTTGAGATTCGGCGACTGACGGAGGAAAACAAGAGGATTCGTAGTAGTCCGCCTGTTGTGAGTCCTCAGGTCAAGAAGGGAACCTGGGCAGTGGCCGGACTTCATGGAACAAAGTTGAAGATCGAGAAAACGAATGGAGAGGTAGAAACGATGAAGAAGAAAGAGACTGCTGTGGAAACTGTTGTGAAAACATCGAACGCCTTCTCCATGCTACCCGATGAATGTGAGTCGACTACTGGGAACGTCACGACGAACGACACCAAGGAAGGTAAAAACATTGTTGTTGTTGGGGATAGCCAGGTTAGGTATATGGATAGGGCATTCTGCTTGAAGGATAGGAGTAGGAGACAGAGTGTTTGCTTTCCTGGGGCTGGGATGGAGGATATTGTTAGCCGGCTTGACATCATCATGAACGGTAATGGGATCTATCCTATTATCTGCCTCAGTGCTGGAGGCAATGATGTAGGCAAGCGTAGAAGTGAGGATTTAGTTAGAAGGTACAGGACAGCAATAGACATAATTAGGAAGAAGGGGGGCGCCTAGTTATATGTGGCATTTTGCCAAGAAGGGGTGTTGGAAATGAATGGCTGTCCAGAGCGATTGGTATAAATTGCTGGCTGGACAAACACTGTAAGGATAATGCAGTCCCATTCATTGACAACTGGGACCACTTCTATTGCCAAAATGACATGTATGCCAGGGATGGGGTTCACTTATCCAGGGCAGGTGTAGGATTTCTCTCTAGCTAAGTTGAGGATGTTGTTAGGGCTTTAAACTAGGATTAGTTAGAGGTATGGGTTTAGGAATGGTGAATAATGAGGGTCAAAATATTGATTCAGGCTTTGATATCAAAAATCTTAACAATAACAGTAAACGAGTAACACAGGGTAATGATAGTAACATAAATTGTGTAAAACAAAAGCTGAATATGAAAAAGGTTCACAAGAAGATACATATCAATGTATTTTACACTAACTGTCGAAGCGCCAGAAATAAAATTAACGAATTACGTTTGGTAGCATGTGCTGGGATCTTTGATGTCATTGCAATAACTGAAACATGGTATAATATAAAGAGTCGGGATATGATTGCCGAGTGTCATATTCAGGGGTTTAATTTGTTCCATGTAGATAGATATAATGGGAAAGGGGGGTGGAGTTGCATTATATGTAGGGGAAAATATAAATTGCTGCATAAAAACAGGCATAACAATAGATGGATCATTAACAGAATCTGTTTGGTTAGAGTTTCTAGGTCAAGAAAAACTGATTCAAGGTGTAATATACCGCCCTCCAGGCTTGGATCACGATAGAGGAGACTTTTTGGGACGAAATTGTTAGGGCTTCTAGACAATAACGTAGTGATAGTAGGGATTTTAACTTTAGTCAAATTGACTGGACTTCTTTGACCGGTAATCTGGAGTCCAGTGACTTTATGGAAGTAGTTCAGGACTGAAGCAGTGTGTGACGGAGCCTACCAGAGGTAATAATTTGCTCGACCTAGTCTTGTCAAATAAAGAAACCCTTGTAAATAATCTGGAGATCACTGAAGAGCTTGGCGCAAGTGATCACAAATCGATTACTTTTAATATTACCTGGGAGTACGAGAATAGGGATAATACGGTAAAAGTTCCTGATTTTCGTTCTGCCGATTATATTGGACTTAGAGAACACCTGTCTAATCTCGACTGGGGTAATCTAGCTAACAATTACGATGGGATCTGCGTTTATGATTTTTTCTTAATAATGTACAACATGCACAGAGTAAATTTATTCCCCAGAGAGAATTTAGGTCAAATAATAACGATCCCAATTGGATTAACAGGAGGCTAAAACATCTATTAGGGGAGAAAAGAGGAATTTATAGGAGCATCAAAAAAGGAGATGTTAACCTTATTGACCAATATGTTCAGTTGAAAAGAGAAGTAAAAAAGGGGATTAGAAAAGCTAAACGTGACTATGAGATTAAGGTTGCTAATGAATCAAAGACTAATCCAAAAGGTTTCTTTCAAGTGTATAGGACGAAGGTGAGGGAAAAGGTAGGACCTCTGAAAATTGGGAATGGACAGCTGACGGATAACGCACTGGAAATGTGTTCTCTATTTAATGACTATTTTTTTGTCAGTCTTTACACAAGAAGACGTAAATGAGATTCCAGAAATTAACAATTATTCAGTTCCTGAAGAATTCAAATTAACTAATATTACTTTCACGAGAGACATGGTTATCAAACAGATAGATAAACTGAAGCAAAATAAGTCCCCGGGACCCGACGAGTTGTTTTCCAGGGGACTTAAAGAATGCAAGATGGAACTTAGTCAGCCATTAACGAATGTGTTTAATACGTCCATCCTAACTGGTGTTGTGCCAGAGATGTGGAAGATAGCTAATGTAGTTCCTATATTCAAATCAGGGGATAAGTCAATTCCATCAAATTACCATCCAATAAGCCTCACATCTATAGTAGGCAAATTATTAGAGTCAATTATAGCTGATATTATTAGAAATCACCTTGAAGAACATAATTTGATTAATGAATTTCAGCATGGGTGTTCTTGCCTGACAAATTTACTGACGTTTTTCAATAAAATATTTGAGGCAGTAGACAGTGATAAAGAATATGAAATAGTTTACTTGGATTTCAGTAAGGCCTTCGATAGAGTACCTCACAAGAGACTCTTAAGAAAGGTGGCAGCTCATGGTATAGGAGGTAAAGTTCTAGCATGGATAGAGGCATGGCTTACAAATAGAAAGCAGAGAGTTTCCATTAATGGGGTCAAATCTGAATGGGGATTAGTCACTAGTGGCGTTCCACAAGGATCAGTTTTGGGCCCGTTGTTGTTCATAATTTACATAAATGACCTTGATGAAGGAATTGCAAGTGACATGAGTAAATTTGCTGATGATACAAAAATAGGCCGTATGATTCATTCTGAGGAGGATACCAGTGAACTCCAGGAGGATTTGGACAAATTAATGTCCTGGTCTGAAAAGTGGCAGATGAAGTTCAATGTGGACAAGTGTAAGGTAATGAAAATATCCCTCGAATTTATAAACTAGGTGAAGTAGAGCTTGATCATACAGAATGTGAAAAAGACTTGGGAGTCATTGTAAGCAAAAATCTAAAGCCAAGACAACAGTGCCTAAGTGTGCGCAATAAGGCTAACAGATTACTAGGATCTATTTCAAGAAGTATAAGCAACAGAAGTCCAAAAGTTATTTTACAGCTCTATACATCACTAGTGAGACCTCATTTGGATTATGCAGCTCAGTTTTGGTGTCCTTACTACAGGATGGATATAGATTCACTGGAGAACATACAAAGAAGAATGACTAAAAATTTTTACAGTATAAGAAATCTCCCATATGAAGATAGACTTAGAGCGTTGTCCAATGTGGACAAGTGTAAGGTGCTAGTCGTTGGTAATGAAAATATCCCTCGAATTTATAAACTAGGTGAAGTAGAGCTTGATCATACAAAATGTGAAAAAGACTTGGGAGTCATGGTAAGCAGAAATCTAAAGGTAAGACAACAGTGCCTAAGTGTGTGCAATAAGGCTAACAGATTACTAGGATTTATTTCAAGAAGTATAAGCAACAGATGTCCAAGTTATTTTACAGCTCTATACATCACTAGTGAGACCTCATTTGGATTATGCAGCTCAGTTTTGGTCTCCTTACTACAGAATGGATATAGATTCGTTGGAGAACATACAGAATATACAAGTTAATTACCTTTAGCATTTAATGGATGTAGTATGATATTGGGATAATTCAGAAATCCCAGATTTTTGTAGCAGATTATAATTTACTTAGAAACACTTATCAAATGTGGACTGGAGAAACGAAGAGAGGTATCTATGACATTTTTAACACTTACACTCCCAAAAACATTTATGCCTTTAAAAAAAGAAATTAGATCAAGTAGAAATGCCCCAAAATGGATGAATAATAGGCTCAAATATCTTTTAGGGCAGAAAAAAGGGAAATTTTATAGGCGCAAAAAAAGGGGTGAGGGTCATCTTATAAATCAGTATACTGAAAAAAAGAGGGAAAAAAAAGGGTCCCCTTAAAATTATCTGGGATCACTACAAAAGAATGATATGGGCTCTATTTTTAATAATTATTTTCTCTCGGGTTTTCACACAGGAAAACCTTTAAAATCCCCGTAATTAATTTTTGAGGCCCAGAAGAAGATGTTATGTTTTCACAGTCACTAGAGAAAAAGTTATGAAACAACTAGACCAACTGAAACAAAATAAAACGCCGGGTCATGATGAGCTTTTTGCAAGGGTTCTTAAGGAATGAAAATGGAACTCTGAGAACCATTAAGTAACATTTTTTAAATTTTTCTCTTCAAACAGGTGTAGTGTCTGATATGTGGAAGATCGTTAATGTAATTCCCTATTTTTAAAGCAGGGGACAAGTCACTACCGTCAAAATAGCGCCCAATAAGCCTGACCTCAATTGTATGCAAATTACTAGAGTCAATTATAGCTGATATTATAAGAAACCACTCGACAAACATAATTTTATTAACGATACTCAGCATGGATTCAGAGGGGGTGTTCCCGCCTAACTAATTTATTAACTTTCTTCGGTAAAGCTTTTTTTGGCTGTTGATGATAAAGAACGATATTGTTTATTTAACTTTTTTAGGCTTTTGATAAAGCACCAGAGACGTTAAGGGAAAATGGCAGCTCATGGAATTGGGGGAAAAGGGGTCATGGGTCGGTATGGCTCACCAATAGGAAGCAGAAATGTTTAAAATGGGGTTTAAACCGAGTGGGGGTCTGTAACAAGTGGCGTTCCACAGGGATCAGTCTTGGGGCCCCTTGTTGTTTTTAATATATATCAATGACGTTGATGAGGAATTACTAGTATATGGAAATTCGCCGACGACACGAAGAAGGGAGGATAATTTATTCAAACGTAGATGTCAAAGAACTTGGACGATTTAGAAAAACCCAAATTTGTGGTCAGAAAAGTGGCAAAAGCAGTTCAATGTGATAAATGCAAGGTTCTGAAGCTCGGGAGTGTCCATAACCCCCGCATTTTAAGTTGAATGGCGTAGAACTT
>WNWK01060032.1:0-10037 GCA_009830355.1 Cherax destructor
CCACTGCTGTCACCACTGTTAAGTCTATCTTCTACGCTTACTTGGGCAGTAGAATGGTAGCGAAGGTGCAGAGATACGGCCGATGACTAGACTCAGTTTATTAATGGCAAGGTGTAGGTGTACACGGGGACAGAGTGCGAGGGACCGGGAGCCAGTTCGTAGGAGGAGTGCTTCAGTGAGGTAGGCCGTGTTAGTGAGAGAGAAGCATGGCTGACCAGCCCGACCTTGATAGGCCTATAGAGGGCAGCACCATAGTGCCGCAGTTTGAAACAGCCTCAGGGTAGGCTGTTTACAGGGTATCGGTGGTGAGGGAGAGGTTTAGGGGTATTGTGGTCAATAGGGTGGAAGGGTTGTCTACGCTTAGAGTGCTTAGTTTAGACATGCAGGGTTCTTCGGAAGGCATTAGGAGGGCTTTGTCATATTTAGTACTTGATTTTCTACACGTTTCATGGGGATTGCGGGGAACACGAGGGGATGTCAGAATTAAAGCTTTAGCTGCAACTTTCTATAAAACTAAATGCCGAAATGAGGGGATATATGGGAGGGAGTGGGACAAGGCTTTCCCGGTTGAATATCGTCATTTGACGGTGCATACGTTAATTCGGGGTGGGGTGTAAAGAGTGTTGGGCTGGGCTCATGTATGGTGGGATAGGGGGTTGACAGTAGTGTTTTTGGAGTCAGAATAGGAGGCGTGTGTGTAGTTTAGTGTAGGGTCAGGGTGTAGGTGTGTGTAAGTTTGTGTTTGAGTGGTTGGGGGGGAGGAAGGTGGAGGGGAAGGGGGTTATGAGGAGTTGTGTGTATGTGATAAGGGGGAGGAGGGTTGAGGTCAGGGGGAAGGGTGGTGGGTTCTGTTTTGGTTCAGTTGTCTCCTAGGAGGTTCAGGATTTTTATGGTTATGCTTTAGTCACAGAATTTTTTTTTGTGATCCTTATTAGCTGGTCATATATCACATAATACGGAAACTTTGGTTGTGAGACTTGGTAGCGTCCCCTATTGTGAAGAAAAAAAAATACAGAAACAAGGCATATGGTTGTGATAATAAAATGTATTGATAATATCCTTTATATTCTAGTGGTTAATGTGCTAAGGATTATGGGTACATGTATAAATATATTATTGGGGGAGTGTTTGGTTAACAAGGGTTTTGAGATGTTTATGTAAATTATGAGTTCAAGGTGTGTTTTGAAATTTTTTTGGAAAATGTTTTTGTTCTAGGCTGGAATATTGCTGCACACTAACGGCACCTTTCAAGGCGGGTGAAATTGCTGACCTTGAAAATGTGCAGAGAACCTTCACCGCACGCATAAGTGCGATAAACCACCTCAACTACTGGGAACGCTTGAAGTTCCTAAACCTGTACTCTCTAGAACGCAGGCGGGAGAGATACATTATTATATACACATGGAAAATTCTCAAGGGCTTAGTACCAAACTTGCACACAAAAATCACTCCCTACGAAAGCAAAAGACTCGGCAGGCGATGTAACGTCCCCCCAATGAAGAGCTGGGGTGCCACTAGCACGTTGAGGGACAACACAATAAGTGTCAGGGGCCCAAGATTGTTCAACTGCCTCCCAGCATACATCAGGGGGATTACCAACAAACCCCTGGCTGTCTTCAAGCAGGCACTGGACAGGCACCTAAAGTCGGTACCTGACCAGCCGGGCTGTGGTTCGTACGTTGGACTGCGTGCGGCCAGCAGTAACAGCCTGGTTGATCAGGCTCCGGTCCAACAGGAGGCCTGGTCACGGACCGGGCCGCGGGGTCGTTGACCCCTGCAATTCTCTCCAGGTAGACTCCAGGTAGGTGTAGTCTGTGTAGTCTGAGAACCATTTGTTTAGTTATCGCGTGTGTGGGTCAGTTGTATCATGATTTGATGTAAACTTTTGAGTTTTGGTGCATGGGAGGGATAGTGTTCAGTGTTATGCATATATATTATAAAAAAATAGTTAATGATCTTATGATGTATCTGTGGTTGGTATAAACAGTTGTATATGTGTATGAGAGGTTTACTAGTTTAGGTTTGAAATATATAGGGTTATCATGTACGTTTGTTATTGATCATAAACATGTGTATTCTATTGGTTGAAAGTGATAACGTATTGTTAGCATCAAAAATCATGTTGTCATCTTGTTGCATTATATACCCAAAAAAAATTTTGTTTTGTCGTCTTAGTTTTAACAGGTTGCTTAGGGAGTCTATATATATTAACATGGAGGATGTATCATTTTGTATTTTACCATGTTTATGGTGTCTATGAGCCTTACTGAGGCCTGATGTCAGTGGGAATTATTTAGGTTTTCAGGTTAGGTACGGGTACATAATATGGTGTAGGATGTTTTTGTGACGGAGTTTTTCCTTCGTTTATCTGTTTTGTTCCGATGTAATTCATCATGTTAAGGGGTTTTGTTTTATAGAGTATATAAAATAATAAAAAAAAAAAATGATATGTATTACTAATGAATGACAAGAACGTAAAAAAAAAAAAAAAAAAAAAAAAAAATTACGGTGTTCCCGGTTGCAGTGTGATGTCTTATATGTAACAATATAAACGGTTATTTGTTTTAGTCATTGTTGTCGGAAGGGTGAAATGTTATTTTCGGTTTAAGGTGTGTTGCACCCTGTATGGTTATTGGAGGCAGTCATGTTCTTATTTGTGCATTTTTAGGTTTTTTTCCTGACATAGTTTTTAGTTACCTCTTGTTGGTTTGTGAGGGACACTCATGTAAAGGTTACGTGTTATATCCCTTAGGGGGTATGGTGATTTTGTGGTTATGGTCTTGTATTTATACTCTGTATGATGTATTAATGTATTTAAAAAAAAAAAAATTGTGAGAGTTTATGAGAATGTCAATGTTCAAGTTTTGAACAATGTTAAAGTTGTGAACAATGTTAAAGTTTTGACCAATGTTAAAGTTTTGAACAATGTTAAAGTTTTGAACAATGTTAAGGTTTTGAACAATGTTAAAGTTCTGAACAATGTTAAAGTTTTGAACAATGTTAAAGTTTTGAACAATGTTAAAGTTTTGAACAATGTGAAAGTTTTGAACAATGTTAAGGTTTTGAACAATGTTAAAGTTTTGAACAATGTTAAAGTTTTGAACAATGTTAAAGTTATGAACAATGTTAAAGTTTTGAACAATGTGAAAGTTTTGAAAAATGTTAAAGTTTTGAACAATGTGAAAGTTTTGAAAAATGTTAAAGTTTTGAACAATGTTAAAGTTTTGAACAATGTTAAAGTTTTGAACAATGTTAAAGTTTTGAACAATGTTAAAGTTTTGAACAATGTTAAGGTTTTGAACAATGTTAAAGTTTTGAACAATGTTAAAGTTTTGAACAATGTTAAAGTTTTGAACAATGTTAAAGTTTTGAACAATGTTAAAGTTTTGAACAATGTTAAAGTTTTGAACAATGTTAAAGTTTTGAACAATGTTAAAGTTATGAACAATGTTAAGGTTTTGAACAATGGTAAAGTTTTGAACAATGTTAAAGTTTTGAACAATGTTAAAGTTTTGAACAATGTTAAAGTTTTGAGCAACGTTAAAGTTTTGAACAATGTTAAAGTTTTGAACAATGTTAAAGTTTTGAACAATGTTAAAGTTTTGAGCAATATTAAAGTTTTAAATAATGTTAAAGTTTTGAACAATTTCAAGTTTTGAACAATGTTACAGTTTTGAGGTATGGTGTCAGTTAGTGTGGTTACCTAATGTATAGATATGTTATATCCTGTTGGGGGTTTAAAGTTAATGTTTTGGTTATGTTTTAAAGTAATATTTACTATGTATGATGAACTATGTCTTTTAAATAAAAAAAATAAAAAATGAGTCGGAGGTCTTCGATCTTTCTGGGATAAAAGTTGAACTTCTGGACCTTATCCTTGTAACTGATGAACTTGTCTTCTGTTTTATGATCAGCTGTTTGACCCGGCTGACCATTATTAAGATAGAAAATAGTCATCAGTCTAAAAAGATGCTGAAGAATTAGACACTTGTGCAAGATATGGGAATCATTATTGAGGAAACGTTTCGCCACACAGTGGCTTCATCAGTCCAATACAAAGCAGAAAGGTGTAAGGAGAGGAGGAGTTTGAGGTAATCAGTCCCTGAGCCTGGAATCGAAGTGTTCAGTCAATTAGTCTTGTAAAAAGTACGGCATATGGCCGGAGAAGTGACTTACATACTGTAATCAGGTGAGTCGAGGCAGGAGGCGGCGGCATCAAAGTAAGAACCATGCACTAGTGGAAGTAGGTCTTCGTCCAGAGGTAGTGGAAGTAGGTCTTCGTCCAGAGGTAGTGGAAGTAGGTCTTCGTCCAGAGGTAGTGGTGAAATGCAGCTACCACCCCAGCCCTACCCTGGGGTCGACAGAGCACCAGACGATGCCATATTGTCTGTTCCCTCAGGTAGAGACTCGGAGTGGACAAAAAAATATGAGAATATAGAGATCAAATAAAAAGGGAACATTACTAGAATATGGGAGAATAGACGGTAGTGGTCTATTCTCTTGGGAGTATGCTGCCACCACCTGCTCTTTTTAATAGTGGAAGGGATAAAAGAAACGATAGTCATAGGAGAAGGGAGGAAAACATGGAGTTTGGGTTAGAGCAGGAGAAAACCCAGTGAGAAATAATACAGGATAGTTAAAACAAGATAGGGGTCCTGATAAGTACTGGCTCTTAGGGTAGCATGGCCTGAAAACACGAGCAGTAGGCACCTTATCAGGGGCTTGACTCTCCACAGAAAAATGATAACATCAATAGGTTATTTAATTTAGTCTCTGATACATGGACCTTGTATACATGGCTCAAAGGGGAAGTAAAACATACCCAGATATAACCACTTACAATTTAATAAACACATTACAGGGTATCTGAAAGTATTGACATAAAAAAATTCTATCAACAAATACTTAATTCTTATTAGCAGGACTGGCTTACTGCTGTCAAAACCACCTCCCCACATAGTCCCCAAGGGACCCCATTACTTTCCATACTGAGGTTTAAATAGTCTTGATACATTCCTGCTTTGGGATACTCCTGAGACCTTCCAAATCCCAGATTACAAGTCTGGTCTGATCCTCCTGGACTATAGTGTTCCAGGTCTCTCTAGCACTCTCCTCTCATTAGTGTCTCTGGTGGATCTCTCCTACTTTGGAGGCATATCTTTGGGGGGTGCCTGGTTGCTAACCCCAAGCCTGCTCCTACTCTTGAGGCATCTCTTTGGGGGGTGCCTGGTTGCTGCTAAACTTGTTAGCAGCAGTATAATCAACATGAGAAGTTGAAAAAGGCTTCTTAAGCTGACAAAGGTGTGAGAGTGGATAGGGGAACTCTTCCTCGTGTTCCCTCCCTTGTTTTGAATAGAACTCCCTCTCATGTACACAAACTCTTTACAAATTTCTACACAAGAAGGTCACTTGCCTCTATAAACCTTATTTCTACTCACAATAATTATTACAATGAATACTAATACTAGAAAAATAATCAGACACAGAAAATTAATGTTATACACTATATTACAGATTAACAAAAATTCTAGAGAAAACATATTGGAACATACAATAACAGAGCAACAGAATGCGAAGATAATCACAGTTCAAATACATTTCTTGAGTTAATTAACAGCATTTATTTCTTTCCCCTGAGTTACAGAACTATGCACATGGTAAATAGATAAGGATATAGACAAGAAATATAAGTGAGGACAGTCATGAAATTTTCACAACTAATATTTATCACACCTTACATAAATAATGCTTGAGGGGCTGATTTGCTTCATAACAGTGGAAGTAGGTCTTCGTCCAGAGGTAGTGGAAGTAGGCCTTCGTCCAAAGGTAGTGGAAGTAGGTCTTCGTCCAGAGGTAGTGGAAGTAGGACTTCGTTCAGAGGTATTGGAAGTAGGTCTTCGTCCAAAGGTAGTGGAAGTAGGTCTTCGTCCAGAGGTAGTGGAAGTAGGACTTCGTTCAGAGGTATTGGAAGTAGGTCTTCGTCCAAAGGTAGTGGAAGTATGTCTTCGTCCAGAGGTAGTGGAAGTAGGTCTTCGTCCAAAGGTAGTGGAAGTATGTCTTCGTCCAGAGGTAGTGGAAGTAGGTCTTCGTCCAGAGGTAGTGGAAGTAGGTCTTCGTCCAAATGTAGTGGAAGTAGGTCTTCGTCCAAAGGTAGTGGAAGTAGGTCTTCGTCCAAAAGTAGTGGAAGTAGGTCTTCGTCCAAAGGTAGTGGAAGTAGGTCTTCGTCCAGAGGTATTGGAAGTAGGTCTTCGTCCAAAGGTAGTGGAAGTAGGTCTTCGTCCAAAAGTAGTGGAAGTAGGTCTTCGTCCAAAGGTAGTGGAAGTAGGTCTTCGTCCAGAGGTAGTGGAAGTAGGTCTTCGTCCAGAGGTATTGGAAGTAGGTCTTCGTCCAAAGGTAGTGGAAGTAGGTCTTCGTCCAAAGGAAGTGGAAGTAGGTCTTCGTCCAAAGGTAGTGGAAGTAGGACTTCGTCCAAAGGTAGGACGAAGACCTACTTACACTAGTGGATGGTTCTTACTGTGACTCTTCCTCCTGCATTGACTCACCTGACTACAATATATATGCCACTTCTCAGGCCATATACTGTACTTTCTACGAGATTGATGGATTGAACACATTGATTCCAGGCTGAGAGACTGATTACCTCAATATCCTTCTCTCTTTGCACGGTTCTTCTTTGTATTGGACTGATGAAGCCACTGTGTGGCGAAACGTTTCCTCAATAAATATTCCCATGTGTTGCATAAGTGTCTCAATCTTCAACTTAGCGGTTTTGAAAACCATTTATCACAAAACATTATGCTAAAATATAGTTATTTTTTCTCTCTCTCTACTTCCTTTCCTCCCGTTCCCCATCTTCCCCTTCATTCCTCCTTTTCCTCTCCTGATAGCTAATGATTCCAGTTTCTGCATAATATCTTCTTGGAGATTTTTACATAATGGTCGTACGTAAACTTTCGTTTCTTAACGGCATTTTCCTAGAAATTATAATAATTTATATATTTTAGTTCTGTTTTGTTACAGTAAACTCGTTTTTAATTTCATTTTGCATCATTAATAAGCAAATTAAATATTTAACGTCGGTTTTCCGGGTCATTTATTTTCATTTTTGAAAAATCGTGAAACTCATATATGAGTTCTGTAATATTTTGCGACAGTATATAAATCATTCACGTTCACATTACTTTGGTAAATGTAAACAAAGTCATTTGTAAACTTACATGTGACAGTTGTCAGGTATTTTTCTTAGTATTCAACGACTGCTTGAATTTTAAAACTGTTAAAAAAATTAATTAAAAAGCGAAGAAAAACTGCAAATGTTCATAATGAGACTAACCTCGTAACTAAGGTTAATGAACTATTAGCAGAAACTTTATAAACTGAACATGAGGACTTTGAAAACGACAGATTTATCAGTGAAGATATGATACAGACCTACATAGTACTCAGAAGACTGTTGAAGTGGCAGAAAATGGGTACACAAGAGCATTGACTGAAGATAGTCACAGATGAATTACTAAGATGTCAAAAAGTATTTCTTCAGTCTTTTGAGAAGTCAGAAAGTAAAATGGCCTTAATAAATGGTGAAAAAAGTTGCAAACGTAACTGAGACTTGGAATGGTCTCTAGACGGCAAATAAGGGCAGACCTGGTCAAACTCGCAAACTTAGAAGCAACACCAAAAATTGAGATTTACCACAAATCAAGAGAACTCACACACACACACACACACACACACACACACACACACACACACACACACACACCACACACATACACACACACACACACACACACACACACACACATACACACACACAGACACACACACACACACACACACACACACACACACACACACACACAGACACACACAGACAGACACACACACACACACAACACTACACACAACACACACACACACACACACACACACACACACACACCTCGAGCTGAACAGGATAATAAACACCAGACAGCACGGATTCCGGGAAGGCAAATCCTGTGTAACAAACCTCCTAGAGTTCTATGATAAAGTAACAGAGGTAAGGCAAAAGAGAAGGGTGGGTTGATTGCATTTCCTGGACTGCAGGAAGGCCTTCGACACAGTTCCTCACATGAGATTAGTAAAGAAGTTGGAAGAACAAGCATGTATAACAGGAAGGGCACTGGAATGGATCAGGGAATACCTCACAGGGAGGTATCACAGTGGGCGCCTGTGACGAGCGGCGTACCGCAGGGGTCAGTCCTAGGACCAGTGTTATTCTTGGTATATGTAAATGACATGACGGATGGGATAGACTCAGAAGTGTCTCTGTTCGCAGATGATGTGAAATTAATGAGGAGAATCACATCGGAAGAGGACTAAGCAGGACTTCAAGCAGACCTGGACAAGCTTGACATCTGGTCTAGCAACTGGCTTCTCGAATTCAATCCCACCAAATGCAAAGTCATGAAGATCGGAGAAGGACAAAGAAGACCGCTGACAGAGTACAGGCTAGGTGGACAAGGGCTACAAACCTCGGCAAAGGAGAAAGACCTTGGGGTGAGTATAACGCCAAGTACGTCTCCGGAGGCACACATCAACCAGATAACTGCGGCAGCATATGGGCGACTGGCAAACCTAAGATTAGCGTTCCGTTACCTAAACAAGGAATCGTTCAAGACACTGTACACCGTGTACGTCAGGCCCATACTAGAATATGCAGCACCAGTCTGGAACCCACACCTGGTCAAGCACGTAAAGAAACTAGAGAAAGTGCAAGGTTTGCACAAGGCTAGTTCCACAACTCAGGGGTCTGTCCTATGAAGAAGGTTGAGGGGAAAAAGGACTAACACACTGGAGGAAAGAAGGGTCAGGGAGACATGATAACGACATACAAAATACTGCGGGAATCGACAAGGTAGACAGGGACAGGATGTTCCAGAGAGGACACAGAAACAAGGGGACACAACTGGAAGCTGAAGACTCAGATGAGTCAAAGGGATGTTAGGAAGCATTTCTTCAGCCACAGAGTAGTCAGGAAGTGGAATAGTCTAGAGAAAGATATAGTGGAGGCAGGAACCATACATAGTTTTAAGACGAGGTATGATAGAGCTCATGGAGCAGGGAGAGCAGAGACCCTGTAGCGGACAGCGAAGAGGCGGGGCCAGGAGCTGAGACTCGACCCCTGCAACCACAATTAGGTGAGTACAATTAGGTGAGTACACACACACACACACCTCTTCTGCAAAAAGTAAATTTAACTTAATAAACTCCTGTTGTGGAACCTTTCTCCAAATGCTGACCTTAGTCAGACACTCCTTTTATTTGCGTATTAATTCATTACTTCAATTATGGACGAAGATCTAAGCTAAAACGTAGTTACTCCTAAAACAAAAAAGTCAAATAATCTCCAATAAAAACTAAATTAATAAATAAATAAGTCATTCGTAAATACCTTTTTGCAGTGAAAAATTAAATCACTATTACAGACACTTCGTCTACACTTTTTGTTAATGGCCACAACTATGCGATTTTTGGGGGGAATTACCGTGAAATTCACCTGGGAACGAATGGCTATAAATGAATTTAGCTGATTTTTGGGTTGTTGCCACTCTGGTAACCTGTATATTTCGTATTAGTAACTGCAAGAGCAGATGTGAGGTTGTAAAGTCCCGAACAAGTGTTAAACGTTTACATACATATATCTAAATTAGACACATATGCAACACTTGGGTATCTTTATGAGAAACGTTTGCCCACAGTGGTTCATAGCCATACAAAGTAGAAAGGTGAAAGGAGAGGGGAGTTTGAGGTAATCAGTCCCTCGGCCTGGAGTCGATGTGTTCAGTCCATCAATCTTGTAGAAAGTACAGCACAGGGCCGTAGAGGTGGCTTATATACTGTCTCACACAGCAACATCTTGGGATCTTGATACAAACGAATTCTTCAACATGTGTCCATCCTTTGGACGAAGACCTACTTCGACTAGTGGATGGTACCACTATGACCCGCCTCCGCCTTCCCCCAAACCCGCTCGATATAAGCCCCACCCCCTC
>WNWK01060033.1:0-10037 GCA_009830355.1 Cherax destructor
TACCCGTTTACATATTTTTTCATTCCAGAATGCTGTTCAAGTGCCATTACCAAACGAATTTATCTCCTTAAGAAATGTTGTAAAATAGACTAGTCCTTTTAGACCCCAAAATTACACTTACAAAGATTTAAAAATAAACTTACTAAAGTGAGTTTGGGACCATCGTAAAGGTACCACTGTATAACCATATAATAATTTAAATAATACAGAACTAGAATAAACTCAATCAATTTCTTTAGCATTAAGTACTTAGTGAATAAGTCTCTAGAATAAACTGCCCCTAATGCTATGGCATGCCAGTGGCTCTCCTTGCATTACAGTTTTATTATTGTTTTATAATTGTAACTACCAATAACATTGTACACTTGTAACATGCATAGAAATAAAAATTATTATTATTATTATTATTAACTGACTTTTTAGGTTATCCTGGGTTGTCTACGCATATATGCTATGTATGATAATCTATGTAACTGTATTTGTGTATACCTGAATGAACTTACTAACAAGTTACAGTTACATATAGCAGCATATGTGTAGAGAACCCAGGATAACCCAAGAGTGTACTCACCTAATTGTGGTTGCAGGGGTCGAGACTTAGCTCCTGGCCCCGCCTCTTCACTGACCGCTACTAGGTCCTCTCTCTCCCTCCTCCATGGTCTTTATCATACCTCGTCTTAAAGCTATGTATGGTTCCTGCCTCCACTACATCACTTGCCAGACTATTACACTTCCTGACTACTCTATGGCTGAAGAAATGCTTCCTAACATCCCTTTGACTCATCTGAGTCTTCAACTAACACTCTTGCTAGGAGCTAATGCTGCTGGGGATTGCAAGTTAAAACCTATGATAATTTATCACTCAGAGAATCCTAGGGCCCTAAAGAACTATGCAAAAGGTAGCCTCCCTGTTTATTATAAATCCAATTCAAAAGCTTGGATGACTACTGATCTTTTCATAAATTGGTTCACAGACTATTTTAAGCCAATGTTAATACTTTAAGGTCAGTAATAAGTGTACTCTGTGTGTATCTTACTTTTTATTGTGTTTTTTAATGCCTAGTGCTATTGCTAACTTAATATAAGTTAATGTAAGCTTGTTGTCTGGCATTTATATGCATTTAGAAGTTAAAAAAAATAGCGTTCTGCTTTTCGGCGATGTCTGCTTTAAGGCACTAGCCTGGAACCTAACCTGCCGTATAAGTGGGGCCCTACTGTATTATATTTGTGGCAACATTTTGCCAACCAGCGGCTTCATCGGTCTATTGAAAACTGGTGGAAGATGAGAGAGAGTTTAAGATAATCTGTCTCTCAGCCTGGAGATTGTGTTCAGTCCATCAGTCTTGATCAAAGTGCAATACAATGGAACCTCCACTTATGAGTGCCCCCAGTTCCAGTTCCCGAAATTAATAATAATAATAATAATAATACAGTGGTATCTTGAGTTACGAGCTTAATTCGTTTCAGAAGGCTGTTTGAGTGCCGATACCAAGCGAATGTGTTCCCATAAGGAATAATGTAAATTAGATTAATCTGTTTCAGACCCTCAAAATTACACTTACAAAAGCATTAACAGAAATACACTTACATAATTTTTCGAGTTGGGAGCTGCTGATCGGTACCATGTTAATTATTATTTATTTTATTATATTATTATTATTAATTATTATTATTATTATTATTATTATTATTATTATTATTAATTTATTATTATTATTATTATTATTATTATTATTATTATTATTATTATTATTATTATTATTATTATTATTATTATTATTATTATTATTATTATTATTATTATTATTATTATTATTATTATTATTATTATACAGTGGACCCCAAGATTACGTCATTATTTCATTTCAGAATGCTGTTCAAGTGCCGTTACTGAACGAATTTGTTCCCATAAGGAATAATGTAAATTAGATTAGTCCTTTTAGACCCTCAAAAATATACTTAGAAAAGCACTTACAAAAATACACATACATAATTGTTTGAGTTTGGAGCATAACGTAAACCGGGGGTCCACTGTAATTACAGTGGAACCCCGGTTAACGAACACCCTGGAAATCGTGCAATTATGTAAGTATAATATTGTAAGTGCTTGTGGAAGTGTATTTTTGGGGGTCTGAAATAGACTAACCTAAATGACATTTTTTCTTAAGGAAGTAAATTCGTTCGGTAATGGCACTTGAGCAGGCTTCTGCAATGAATTTTTTTCGTTAACCGGGGTTCCACTGTATTACAGTCATCCCTCGGTTTTCGGTTTTAATCCGTTCCAGATGGATCGGCTAAAACCAAAATCGGCGAAAACCAAAACTATTTTCCCCATAAGAAATAATGGAAATTCAATTAATCCGTTTCAGAAACCCAGAAGTTTGGAAAAAAATTTTTGGGGGCCTTAAAGATAGATTTACATGCACAAATGAATGAACTGAATGTGGCACTTACCTTTATTGAAGACTGATGTTGCTGGATGGGAGAGAGGGAAGATGGGAGAGGGAAGAGACCCTAATTTTTGGAAGGGGAATCCCCCTCCATAAGGACTCTAGGTACCAAGTCCTTATCCAGGGTCACTTCCCTGCATGCCTGCTACACTCCCTCCCTGCCTGCTACACTCCCTCCCTGCCTGCTACACTCCCTCCCTGCCTGCTACACTCCCTCCCTGCCAGCTACACTCCCTGCATACATGCTACACTCCCTACATACATGCTACACTCCCTGCATACCTGCTACACTCCCTGCATACCTGTTACACTCCCTGCATACATGCTACACTCCCTGCATACCTGTTACACTCCCTGCATACATGCTACACTCCCTGCATACCTGTTACACTCCCTGCATACATGCTACACTCCCTGCATACCTGCTACACTCCCTGCATACCTGCTACACTCCCTGCATACCTGCTACACTCCCTGCATGCATGCTACACTCCCTGCATGCCTGCTACACTCTGCCCTGACCATGCGCTGCTACACTCCCTGCATGCCTGCTACACTCCCTGCATGCATGCATGCTACACTCCCCGCATGCATGCTACACTCCTGATGCCTGCTACACTCTTAAACTCCATCGTGTTTCTCACTTTCACTATCATATTTTTCTATTATTTCTTCATTTCTAGTGTTTCTCACTTTCTTTACCAAAGAAGTGGCTTTAGGAGCTTTCTTTGGGCCCATGGTAGCTTATTTAGTAGTCACACACAATAATCAAGGCCCAAAAACAATGAATTGTTAATAAATGTTTTGTATAAACTCCTGGGGTGATGTTCACTCAAGCGTAAACAATGCTAGACTGCGTGACAATGTGCGTGGGTGGCGGGCCTACGGCCTTTGTATGTGCGCGGCACTAGTGGACAGGTCCCATACGATCGGCGAAAACTAAAATAATCGGCGAAAACTGAGCCAAATTTTCCCTGAAAAAAGTCGGTGAAAACCAAAATCGGCGATAACTGGGACAAGCGAAAACCGAGGGATGACTGTATTATTATACAGTGGACCCCCGGTGTTCGTGATGCTCCAAACCCGAACAATTATGTAAGTGTATTTTTGTAAGTGCTTTTGTAAGTGTATATTTGGGGGTCTAAAAGGACTAGTCTAATTAACATTATTCCTTATGGGAACAAATTTGTTTGGTAACGGCACTTGAACAGCATTCTGGAACCAATAAATCACGAACACCAGGGGCCCACTGTAATAATAAATGATTTTTGGTAAATATTTTTTTCTCAGTTGTTTGTTGGCTATCTTATTGAAACTTGGGCAATGTATGATGGAAAGATGCTTCTTAACATACACCAAAAGTGAAAGAAATTGGACCATAAATAACAAAGAGTTCACTTCAGAGTTAAATATTAGCCGTCCCTTAGCAGTACAGTGGACCCCCGACTTTCGATCGGTTTGAGTATCGGTCAATTCGAGTTTCGAAGTCTTTTTTTGGTCAAATTTTCCCTCGCCAACCGGTCATTCCCCCGACTATTGGTCCGGGTACCAGACCTGTCCACCTGCCCGCACTTGTGTGCCTTGCCGCGCAGGCGTCGTGAGCCAGTCTAGCATTGTTTACCATTGAGAGAACATTACCCAGCGTGCTCATTCAAACATTTCACGATAAATTTATTGTGTTTGTTGCTGGTTTAGTGATTGTCACTGTGAAATAAGTCACCATGGGTCCAAAGAAGCTTCCTAGTGGCACCCCTGTGGTAAAGAAAGTGAGGAACACCATCGAACTGAAGAAGGAGATAGTAGAAAAATATGAGAGTGGCTTACGTGTGAGTGAGCTTACCAGGATGTACAACAAAAACCAATCTACTATCACCTCTATCCTCGCAAAGAGAAAAGAAATCAAGGAAGCTAATGTTGCAAAAGGTGTTGACATGTTTGCCAAAAATAGATCGAAAACAGTGGATGAGGTTGAGAAGTTGTTGGGGGTGTGGATCAATGAAAAACAGATAGCGGGTGATAGTGTTTTCCACGGCGATAATTTGTGAAAGGGCAAGGCAGTTGCACGCAGATCTTGTCAAGACAGTGCCTGGAACTAGTGCTTATGTGAGTGATTTTAAGGCCAGCAAAGGCTGGTTTGACAGATTTAGGAAATGTAGTGGTATACACAGTGTTGTAAGGCATGGTGAGGCAGCCAGTTCAGACAAACGTGCGGCTGAAAAATTTGTGTCTGAATTTAAGGGGTTTGTAGAACACTGAAGAATTCAAACCCCAACAAGTGTTGAATTGTGATGAAACAGACCTCTTTTGGAAGAAAATGCCAAAAAGGACCTACATTACAGAGGAGGAAAAGGCACTGCCAGGACACAAGCCTATGAAAGACAGGCTACCTCTCATGTTGTGTAGTAATGCTAGTGGGGATTTTAAAGTGAAGCCTTTACTGGTGTATCACTCTGAAAATCCCAGAGTGTTCAAGAAACACAATGTGAACAAGAATAATTTGTCTCTTGTGGAAGGCTAACACCAAGGCATTGGTGGAATTGCTCACTGGAGTGTTTTTCCCAAGTGTGAAGAAATACCTCCTGGAACAGAAATTGGGACTCAAGTGCCTCCTGCTACTGGACAGTGCTCCTGCTCATCCTCACAACTTGCAAGACTATTTGTCTGAGAACTTCAGTTTTATAAAAGTGAAGTTCTTGCCTCCTAACACCACTCCTCTCCTCCAGCCCATGGACCAGCAGGTCATTTCTAACTTCAAGAAACTCTACACCAAAGCAATGTTTCAAAAGTGCTTTGAAGTGACCTCGGACACTAATTTGACCCTAAGAGAGTTCTGGAAAGATCACTTCAGTATCCTCCAATGCATAGGCCTTATAGGTAAGGCTTGGGAGGGAGTGACTTCCAGGATTTTGAACTCTGCTTGGAGACAACTGTGGCTGGATTGTGTTGAAAAGAGGGATTTTGAAGGATTTGAGGCTGACCTTGACCCTGATGACCCTGTGCCTGTTGTGGAAGATATTGTGGAATTGGGCAAGTCCCTGGGGTTGGAGGTGAGTGGTGAGGATGTGGAAGAGTTGGTGGAGTACCACAGGGTAGACCTAACCACTCAAGAGCTAGAGCTTCACTCCAACAGCATCAGTCCAGCTAGTGTTCAAGGAGAAGATGGGCAGGTGAGCCTTCATCTCCCAGAACAGCCCAATTCAAAAAAATTCAAAAAATTTGAGGAAATTGGGAAATTCACAAAAAGGAAGGGAAAGGAAGAGTGGGCAGAGCTGTCAGTGTGCCTTCCTTTTTAAGACATGGATTAAAAATATTCTACTAAAAGTTGAACGATGTGCAGAGTTTCCTTGAAGAATTTCACCCTGAGCAGCTGAAGCAAGCTACATGTTTAACTTGTTCAATGACAAAACCTTGTCCCACTTCAGGAAAATGTTAAAGAGATGCCAGAAACAGAGGACTCTGGACAGTTATTTTTCTAGACAGCTGTCTAGTGACTCTCAAGCTGGTCCTAGTGGAATTAAAAGACAAAGGAGGGAAGTAACCCCAGAGAGGGACTTGTTACCTGAAGTCTTTATGGAGGGGGATTCCTCTTCCAAACACTAAACCCTCACCCTGTCCTCCTCATCTTCCAGATGCCAGAAAGTTTCTTCAATAAAGGTAAGTAAATGTTATTTTAAACATTTAATTATAAATTTATTATGCTTTATATATACAGTGGAACCCGGTTAACAAAATAATTCATTGCAGAAGCCTGCTCAAGTGCCATTACCGAACGAATTTACTTCCTTAAGAAAAATGTCATTTAGGTTAGTCTATTTCAGACCCCCAAAAATACACTTCCACAAGCACTTACAATATTATACTTACATAATTGCACGATTTCCGGGGTGTTCGTTAACCGGGGTTCCACTGTATTTATAATTGGTTTGTGTATGTATAGTTAATCTTTACAAAATAAATTTTTTGTGAATATTTTTGGGTGTCTGGATAACCCCTGTGGTTTAGTGCTTCTATTTGATTATAATAAAAAATTTGGATGTCTGGAACGGATTAATTGTATTTACATTATTTCTTATGGGAAATAAGAGTTCGACTTTCGAACAATTCGAGTTAAGGTCTAGCTCCTGGAACGGATTATGACCGAAAGTCGGGGGTCCACTGTATTTTCGTTTGTTTTTTATGGTTGTATTCTCGTTTTTCTGGTCTCATATGATAGAATGGAAGATATATTACAGAAATAGATATGATTTTGATTGGTTTCATGATGAAAAGTACCTTGAAATTGAGGTCAAAGTAGCAGAAATATTTGATTCTTTGGTGAGTAAATAAACGACTGCTACCGTCCAATACATGTCCAACGGGGCCATTCAAATACGCAAGTCATGAATGACATTACAGTGACCCTCGGTTTTCGTTAAAAATTCTTTCAGAATGCTGTTCGAGTGCCGTTACCGAACGAATTTGTTCTCATAAGGACAAATGTAAATTAGATTAGTCATTTCAGATCCCCAAATATACACTTACAAAAGCTCTTACAAAAATACACTTACATAATTGTTCGAGTTTGGAGGTGAACGAAAACCAAGGGTCCACTGTATTTATACAATTATTACAATAATGCAGTAGTCTGCATAACAGTAAATCTTCTATTTTTTGTGTGAATAAAAATTCCAAATGTTAAGCAAGAGTAGTATTATTATAGGAATACGTAGGTACTAATAAATACAGCCTCTCCTCACTTAGCGACGTACTCATTTACCGACGCCTCGGACTTACGACGGGCTCTCTGACCAGTATTCATACCTAAATTATGTATAGTGGACCCTCAGAGTTCGTACTGCTCCAAATTCGAACAATTATGTAAGAGTATTTTTGTAAGTGCTTTTGTAAGTGTATTTTTTGGGGTCTAAAAGGACTAATCTAATTTACATTATTCCTTATGGGAACAAATTCGTTCGGTAACGGCACTTGAGCAGCATTCTGGAACGAATTAATGACGAGCTCCGGGGGTCCACTGTATATTAGAGCTGATTTCCCCTATTCTGTTTATTTCAGTATACAATATATTACTGTATAAACATTTAAAAATATTCCAGAAATGTTATAAATGGTGCAAAGGTGACATTAAAATAATATCAGAGATGGTTGACTCAAACTCGCTACCATTATAGGATGCTCCTCACTTAGCAACGAATTCGTTTAACGACGTGGTCTCAGGAACGGAACTCTGTCGTTAAGTTCCAAGAGCTATTACGTAACACGAAAAATACGTAATTCGAAACCTTATTTCCCATAAGCAATAATGTAAATACAATTAATCCGTTCCACCCAAAAATATTCACATTCTAAATAATAAAAAACAGATTAATAAATAACATTTACTTACCTTTATTGAAGAGAGTTGCAGGCATCTGGAAGATAGGGAGGATGACAGGGGCAGGGTGTTAGTGGTTGGAAGGGGAATCCCCCTCCAAAATGACTTCAGGTAACAAGTCCTTATCTGGGGTTACTTCCCTTCTTTTTCTTTTAATGCCACTAGGACCAGCTTGAGAGTCACTGGATCCCTGCCTCATGAAATAACTGTCCACAGTCCTCTGTTTTTGGCGACTCTTTAATATTTTCCTGAAGTGCAACATGACTCTGTCACTGAAGTGGTTGCACAGATGGCTCATTTCAGCTTGCTCAGGGTGGTGTTTTTCAACAAATGTCTGCAACCTACTTCACATAGAACACATTTCCTTAATCTCTGAAGAAGGCACCTCCTTCACTCTCTCTCCCTCCTCCTGTGAAGCAATAACCTCAGCTCTGGTCTGTTGCTGTTCCAGATGAAGCTCTTGCAGCTCTTCAGTTGTTAGCTCTACCCTGTGCTCCTCCACCAACTCTTCCACATCCTCACCACTCACCTCCAACCCCTGGCTGTTCCCCAATGCCACAATATCTTCCACAACAGGCACAGGGTCGTCAGGGTCAGGGTCAGGGTCAGCCTCAAATCCCTCAACACAATCCGGCCACAGTGGTCTCCAAGCAGAGTTCAAAGTCCTGGAAGTCACTCCCTCCCAAGCCTTACCTATAAGGCCTATGCAATGCACAATATTGAGTGATCTTTCCAGAACTCTCTTAGGGTCAATGCAGTGTCTGAGGTCACATCAAAGCACTTTTGAAACACTGCTTTGGTGTACAGTTTCTTGAAGTTTGCAATGACCTGCTGGTCCATGGGCTGGATGAGAGGAGTGGGGTTGGAGGCAGCTTCCTCTGATGAAATTGAAGTTGTAGACAAAACCTCTTCCCAAATTGTGAGGATGAGCAGGAGCTTTTGTGCCCAAAAGGCCTTTTTGAATTTTTTTTCCCGGAGGTATTTCTTCACACTGGGAAACCTCCCGTCAACCATTCCATGAAAAAGTACCTAGTGACCCATATTGGGGTTTGCCTTCCCAAAGCACACAAATTTTCCCTGTTTAAAATTGTTTTTGGGAAAACCGGGTTTTCTCGTGATCACCAGTAAAGGCTTACTTTATAACCACTGGCATTGGCACCCTAAGGATTAGCCCGTCTTTCATGGCTTGTGTCCCGGGATGCCTTTTTCTCCTGAGTAATGAAGGTCCTGTTGGGCATTTTCTTAAAAAAGGCCTGTTTCATCACAATTAAAAACTTTTGGGGGGGGAAATTTTTCAGCCTCTAGAAACCTAAATTCCTCCTTTTTTCATGGTTTTTCAGCTGGGGCCCCCATGCCTACAAATTGTAGCCCTACGTTTCTTAAACCTGTCAAACCAGCCTCTGCTGGCCAAAATCCCTCCCCGGCCTGGTTCCAGGCATTGTCTTGACAAAATCAGTGCAACTCCTTGCCTTTTCACAAATTATGCGGAAATACTATCCCCGCTAATTATTTTTTGTTTATCCCCACCATCAACTTCTTCCTCATCCACTGTTTTTGATTTATTTTTTAACATATCAACCCCTTTTGCCATTGCTTCCTTGTCCATTTCTCTTTTTTCCAGGATAGTGTGTGTGTGGGGTTTCTTGTGCTCCTGGAAGCTCACTCAGGCGTCGCCCTCTCATATTTTCCAATCTCTTCGTTGATGGGGTTTCCCCCCTCTCTTTTCCCAAGGGGTGCCACTAGGAAGGTTCTTTGGACCCATGGGGACTTTTTCCAGTGACAATTCTAAACCACCAAAAATACAACAAAAATTTGAATGTTTGAAAGAGGGACTGGGTAATGTTCTCTCAGTTAAACAATGAAACCCTCCCGCGGGGCCGGGGCAGGCGCTAAAAGACAAATATTTTGCGAAAAAAAACCCTTAAAAATTTTTACGTTATATGGGCTTTCGTTAGTGGCGTTCCCTTTAAAATCGTAAAAATTTAAACTGTATAACTAATGGTCCCCTTTCGTTCAAAATCATTGCAGAAGCCCCTCAATTCATTAACGAAATTTTCTTCCTTAAAAAAAATGTCCCCTAGGGTTTAAACTATTCCCGACCCCAAAATACCTTCCACAAGCCCCCTTAAAAATTTACTTACATTTTACGATTTCGGGGTATCGTTGCCGGGGACCACTGTTTAAATAATACTCTATAAGTGAGTTTGAGAATGCTA
>WNWK01060034.1:0-10037 GCA_009830355.1 Cherax destructor
GATTGAATTTGGCCACCGCAAGAACGGGTCATACGACTCTAGGTGTCATGCGGCAGGCGACGTAAATCAACATAGACAATACTGTTCGCGTCCGTTATATCATTTAATCTCCACTAACGTCGGGAAATAAGATAAGAACTCTGTTCCAGCGCGTTTAGTGTATAACATCAACATTGCAGTATATTCAGAAGTGTGCGCAGCTTCAGACTGCAAAAGGGAGAAACGTAGAGACAATCGCAAGTGAACTCCATCGAAACAAGACGGTGATTCTTCAGCGGCATTCTACAATCAAGACAGCATTTCCGCTATATGGTGGAGCCAACACCATCGCTCAAAGTTACACGAGCAAGGTAAGAATTGGATGATCTGGTTAAAACAGGGAACTGCGCAGTTCTTGTATTCAAGAACATTCAATTCTTTACCTAGGGACGGGTTATGCGTGGACTTTTAGTCCAAAACAGTGAGTAAAACGCCTTTCAGTCCATCTAAGACTGAAATATGACATACGCTCCTTTGGGGCAATAATTATGTACTCATATGTGATATTTTTTCCATACAGCCCTGTGGAGAGTGTGGCAATATATGGATCCCCTGAGAAGGTGTTGGTGGTGGCTGCGACATCTTGGATTCATCCATCAGCTAAGTATTAGCGTAACATACAGTACACGTTATCGTTGAGGTCCCATCCTCCACAACAACCATCGCCACCCCTACAACCATCACTACAACCATCGCCACCACTTCAACCATCACCACTACAACCATCACCACCACTACAACCATCACTACAACCATCGCCACCACTACAACCATCGCCACCACTACAACCATCACCACCACTTCAACCCTCGCCACCACTACAACCATCACCACCACTACAACCATCACCACCACTACAACCATCACCACTACAACCATCACTACAAACATCACCACTACAACCATCGCCACCACTACAACCATCACCACCACTACAGCCATCACCACCACTACAACCATCACCACCACTACAACCATTAATACAACCATCGCCACCGCTACAACCATCACCACCACTACAACCATCGCCACCGCTACAACCATCACCACCACTACAACCATCACTACAACCATTAATACAACCATCGCCACCATTACAACCATCACCACCACTACAACCATCACTACAACCATCACTACAGCCATCACCACAACAACCATCACAACCACTACAACCATCACAACCACTACAACCATCACCACTACAACCATCACCACTACAGCCATCATCACTACAACCATCACCACTACAACCATCATCACCACTACAACCATCACCACCACAACCATCACCACTACAACCATCGCTACCACCCACCCCACCACCACCTCATTATCCTACTAACTTCCACATAATTACCAACATCAATATTGGTATGTCAACTTGAATAAATGACACGAACATATTTCAAAATATGCTAACGATCAACTTCAAACACCAACAAAAACGAGGAAATAAAAAAATTCGCGATGTAAATTTGGTGTGAAAGTTCTATTGAAAACTTCTGATCAGAAAACTTTAAAAAATACCATGGAAAATTTGTTTCCCAGAAAGAGCAACTCCATCATAAAAGTTGTAATGAAAATGAGATGGTCTAAAATGGAGCAGGTTCTATTCATTATAACGTGTGAAAATATATTAAGGAAATCCTTTTCAAAGATTTTGCAATGACTTGACACAAAAATATTTGCTAGTCAAGAAAAGATACACGAAATGATACAATGTGTGATGAGCTTTATTAACGCATGTCTTAATAATGTTCTACAGAGAGCGTAACTTTCTCCCAATTAACACATGTTCCATAACGTGAGTCTTTTCTGTGATGCTGACAGCAGTTAGTCATCTGGATACACAGGTAACAAGGTTTATGTGTGGAAAATAAACACATAAGCAGTATCATGTGGTCCTTTATTGACAACGTTGGGCCCAAACAGTGGGCTTTATCAAGCCACAAACACATCTACCTGGGTGAATAGTACATGAGTATTTACAGGATGGAGAATTTTGGGTAGGCGACTAGCGCTGTTCCAGCGCTGAGTCGCTGGAACAGAAAACTAGCTGCCCTGGGATCCCTAGTTATATATATTTATATATATATATATATATATATATATATATATATATATATATATATATATATATATATATATATATATATATATATATATATATATGTGTGTGTGTATGTGTGTGTGTGTATGGCTTCAGAAAGATATTTAAATATTCTTCCTTGAATCCTTTTTATCCACTTCTCCGAGGCTATGGGACCCACAATTTACACCAGAGGTAGACCCTATATATATATATATATATATATATATATATATATATATATATATATTCAACAAACCGGTCGTATCACACCGAAGTAGGGTGGCCCAAAAATAAAAACAAAAGTAACTTTTTAACTTTAGTAATGTATACACGAGAAGGGTTACTTAGCCCTTTGCTCCCGGCATTTAGTCGCCTCTTACGACACGCATGGCTTATGGAGGAAGAATTCTTTTCACTTCCCCATGAAGATAAGATTAAATAAACAAGAACAAGAACTAGTAAGAAAATAGAAGAAAACCCAGAGGGGTGTGTATATATATTCTTGTACATGCATGTGCAGTGTGACGAAAGTGTAAGTAGAAGTAACAAGACGTACCTGAAATCTTGCATGTTTATGAGACAGAAAAAGACACCAGCAATCCTACCATCATGTAAAACAATTTTCAGGCTTTCGTTTTACACTCACTCGGAGGAATTGAATTTTGAGGTGGTCAGTCCTTTAGCCTGGAGAAGAGTTTGCTCCATAATCTGGAGTAAAAGTATGGAGCAAAACTCTTCTCGAGGCTGAGAGACTGACCACCTCAAAATTACGCTCTTCAAGGGTGATTTACTGATTAATCGTCTTCACATCTCTACTGCTTCTGCTAAACTCTTCTGTATTCGACTGAAGAAGCCTACGTGTAGGCGAAGCGTTTCGGAATAAAGATACCTAACTGTTACATAGGTGTCTTACTTATCTACTTTTCGGAATTATATACCATTTTTATATTCAAATACTTCAGTACTTCCTAACATCCCTATGACTCATCTGAGATTTTAACTTCCAGTTGAGTCCTCTTGTTCCTGTGGTCTACCTTGTCAATTCTTTCAGTATTTTATATGTCGTTATCATATCGCCCATATACCTCCTATTCTCCTCTGTCATCAGTTTGAGTTCCCTTGACCTCTCCTCGTAGGAAATACCTCTTAGCTCCGGGACTAGTCTTGTTGCAAACCTTTGCACTTTCTCTAATTTCTTGAGGGTTGTATATGTGTGTGTGTGTGTGTGTGTGTGTGTGTGTGTGTGTGTGTGTGTGTGTGCGCAGTGCAACTCCATGACAAGAGTGAAATATGAGCCAAACTTTTATTTTAGCTAGCATTAAGATTCGTACACTTCTGGAATCATTAGTGAGGTGTTTTCGTCTTCTTTGCTAATGACCTTACAAATGTCTGGAAAGACGTTGACGTCTCTGCATGTTTCTCCAACACTCAGTGGTACTCATTGTGTGATTAGTGTCAAGAAGCCGCATTATCTTGTCCATAGTTTTAAGACCACAAGAGATATTTAATATGGAGTAATTTCACGGTGTAAGTAAAATATAAAACAAATATTTGTTTCAGGAAGAATGGGAATTCCAATATACTCAACTAACACACTGCCTGGGCAGGGAATCAATAATGTTGGCCCTTTTCCCTCTCTGTGGAGGCATCAGCCTTCGATCCAAACTTATGTGGGGTCGTTGCCAGAGAGGTCTAAGGCACCACTGTATGTATGCCTTAGCCATCCATGTTCAAAACATTTCATTGTTCACTAAATTTGTTGTTGCCGTTTTTTTTTCAATAAACTGTTTTTTTTTTCCAACGTAATGGTCTGAACTATAACTTAATAATTACTATATATATTAGGATTCTTAACTATTTTTTGTATATTTTCTTTTAGGTATTTTCACAATTTTCAGAATTCACTGGTTGGTTAGTTAATTAGGTTTTAAACTTACTGACCACATATGGGTCTAAGACACTATAAATTAAACTTTCAGCAAAAATAGGCTGAGAGACATACACGTCTAGGTGTATATATCCTAGTGTTTAATGTATTTTGTGCTTTCAGTATATTTGTAGTTAAGTGTTCACTAAATTTTTATTGTTCAACTCCCAATTTGAATTAGATTCTTTATTTTTTAATCCCACAACTCTCCCTAACACCCAAGCATTCTCTTCTTTTACAATCCCATCAATAAATGTGTTAACTAACCTCCTCTCCTACATACCCTACCCTGAACCTCTCTGTCCTCATAAATGCTTTTAACTGCCTTCAGTATCCTACGGTAAGTATTCCTACCACCTATTACATACACTTGCAACATTTGTCACATTGCTCCCTATGTCTTTTCCAAATCCATAAATGTAATGAAAACTTCGTAACCCATATCTATATACTGCTCACCTATATTCTTCACTGTAAACACTTAGTCTACACATCCCCTACCCTTCCTGAAGCCTCCTTGCTCATTCGCGATTCTGTTCTCCATCTTAAAGACCCTTAATTCTTTCAATAATAAGTTTACCACATTCTTACCAAGTACACACAAAAGGATTATTCCCCTATAATTCTTACACTCTGTTTCGTCTCCTTTTCCTTTATACTAAGGAACTATGATAGCTCTCCCAGTCCTTAGGCACCTTTCTCTCTTTTATTAATTTATTGCACAAAAGCACTTCAAATTGACAAGTACTGCACTAAGGGGTGAGCCCATAGCTAGCCCGAACGGGTCAGGGATCTCGGCATGAGTGATAAGAAGCTTGCAAGTTTCGACGTGACTGCCTCATTCACCAATGTCCCAGTTGATCAAGCCATTGATCTTCTTCGCAGGGTGATTAACGATGATACAGAGTTACCAGTACCTCACCAGGATTTTGTGAGCCTTGTCGAACTTTGTGTTCGTTATAACTGTTTTAGGTTTGAAAACAAGAAGTACATATAAACAAGTGTTCGGGCTAGCCATGGGGTCGCCCCTTAGTGCGGTACTTGCCAGTTTATATATGGAGGACCTAGAATCCAGAAGGATCCTCAATAACATCCCTAGGTCAGTTACATGGATGCAGTACGTTGATGATATTTTGGTCATTGTACACAAAAATATAGACGTAAATGAGGAGGAGGAGGACAACCAGTTATCTTTTCTCAACGTTCTCCTACTCACTGGTGAAAACAGACTTTCTTTAAAGTCTACACTTCCCCCTACACTTCATACGTGACTGCAGGAAACGTGCGACACGTATCCTCAACAAGACCAACATCAATCAAGTTGAAGAAAAGCCTCCAAGTTACGTCATTTTACCGGTCAGCAATGTTGCAACTAACGTCTCAAAAATGTTTGACAGAAAAGTAGCTAAAATATCTACCAGCTCATCAACTACTATTAAGAACCTGGTACAAAAACCCAACCATAATTCTGGCACAAGTGCAGGAATATACACTATACCATGTGGGGGATGTGACAAAGTATATGTGGGGGAAACAGCCAGATCTCTGGACATTAGGATCACAGAACACAGAAATGCTTGCAGAAAGGATGACCGTAAAAATGCGTGTGTTCAACATAGGGACAATGTTGATTAAAGAAGACGATTTACGACGGCGAAAGTGCACAAAAGCTGCCTTAATTGCTGTCAGTAACTATCCATCAAAAGTCAGGTAGTTACAGTATCTCAAAGTTGGTAATCAACTGGATATTACCCATTCTGGAGACTGCTGTAACATGATGTCAACAGGTCCTTCACTAACCCAACCCGTCTTACCACATTAGTTCTACTACTACTACTACTACTACTACTACTACTACTACTACCCCTACCCACGCGACACTCTCCACCTGACTCCTGCCACTATATATATATTCGTTTTCTTAGTTGTTTCTATATTAGGACTGAAGAAGCCACTCGTGGCGAAACGTTTCCTTTAATAAATGTCCTGAACTGTACATCAGTGTCTATTTTCCACACAAAGCATAAAGGTGTAAGAAGAGGAGGAGGAGTTTGAGGACTGAACACATCGACTCCAGGCTGAGGGACTGATTACTTCAAACTCCTCCTCTCCTTACACCTTTCTGCTTTGTATTGGACTGATGAAGCCACTGTGTGGCGAAACGTTTCTTCAATAAATATTCCCATTTGTTGCATAAGTGTCTCAATCTTCTTGGAGTGCTCTAATGTCCTCATTAGAATAAATTAGGCGACCTATTTTGGTGTCATCAGCAAACTTGCTTATATCGCTATTTATTCCTTCATCAATGTCGTTTATATAAATTGTGAACAACAAAGGGCCCAACACTGACCCCTGTGAAACACCACTCGTGACGTGCCCCCACTCTGATTTCTCCCCATTGATGCAAACTCTCTGCTGCCTATCTGTTAACCATGCCTCTACCTAGGATTTTTTTCCTCCTATTGCGTGTGCCTTTATTTTCCTCAATAGCTTCTGATGTGGAACTCTATCAAAAGCCTTACTGAATTCCATATACTCAATATTATATTCATTACCATGATGTACCTGACAAATTACCTTGGTGAAAATAGTTAGTAAATTCGTAAGACAGGAATGCCCCTTTGTAAAACCGTGCTGAGATTCATTAATCAATTTATGCCTTTCAAGATGGCTACGAATTGTCTCGGCAATTATTGATTCAATAAATTTTCCCACTATGGAGGTAAGGCTTATTGGTCTATAGTTCGAAGCTAAAGACATGTCTCTTACTTTGTAAATAGGTATCACATTTGCCATTTTCTACTTGTCTGGCACTATGCCAGTTTGTTGTGATGTTGAAAAGACTAACCAAAGGTTTGCTAAGTTTCTCTTTACATTCCTTTAAAACCCTTGCAAACAGTTCATCAGTGCCTGGGGATTTGTTCGGTTTTAATTTCTCTATTTGTCTGAGGACCATAGTTACCCTAGTCTTGCATTGTATATTATCGTTCTGTTCTACATAATTTATTATTTCTGGAATTTCGCTAGTAAAAACTGAGAGGAAATAAGAGTTAAAAAATTCACACATTTCCTTATCACTGTCAGTGATCTTACTTCTATATACCTGAAAGAGAGTAAAATATGATGACTTGGATGGTGAATAAAATCCGTAGTGGAGGGAAGGCAGGGTAGTCGTCTTCCTAGGAATGGTTGGAGGGATTGGGTTAAGTAGGTTTAGTATGCGAGGTCCTTGGACATCCAACAAGCGTGTGAGCGTGTTAAATAGGAGTGAGTGGAGGCAAGTGGTTTTTATGACCTGAGGTGCTGCTGGAGTGTGATTTACTGAATATTTATGAAGGGATTCAGGGAAATCGGTTAGATAGATTTAAATTCTGGAGGTGGAAAGTACAGTGCCTGCTCTCTGAAGGAGGGGTGGGAACATTGCAGTTTTACGGGGCATGTGGAGTGAGTGATGGTGAAAGTGTTTGTTCTTTTCGGATCACTCTACTACGGTGGGACAAGGCCTGTGTCTTATATATATACAGTAGTGTGCATATTAATTGGGACAGTGATGAAATAAGACATTTATTTGGAAAAATAATGCTTATTTGAAAAATTCAAGGCAATGACATGAATGATAATTGGTTTAACAATAGATATGACTACCCTTTACTTTTATAAGCATTGCTACGCTTTGGCATAGAATCGACCAATGTTGAACACATTTTGGCAAGTTCTTCGTTGTGGTATCAGGTCCTAATCACAGTAGCAATTAGCTTCTCCATAGTTGAACAGTCTTGTTTCGCGATCCTACGTTCGATTATTGCCCATAGATTCTCAATTCTGTTGAGGTCAAGAGAGTTTCCAGGACTATTTAGAATATCAACATTTTTCTGGAAGTGTGGCATGGAGCAAGATCCTACTGGAAAATACCTTCTCCATCAGGAAAGTGTCTATCCACAATGGGAAGCAAATGAGTTGCAAAGATTGCCTTGCATTTGTCACTGTTCATCATTCTCTCAACAATAACAAGCCGTCCAGGGCCTTTAGCAATAAAACTACTCAAAACATCCTAGATGTTTTGGGGTTGCTTTATTGCTAAAGGCTATTGTTGAATGTGTCCATTGCGAAGAGGTTCACCTTCGTTCAGTCTCACTGCCACTGATCTGTAACCAAGTACTTCAAAATGTGCCTCATCTGAAATATAACTTTTCCCCATTCCACTGTCGTCTATCCTTTACGATCGAGTGCCCACTGCAGCTATTTTTCTTCATAGCAGAGGATATTGTTTCTTTACTGGCTTTCTGTCACTTCTGCCAACTTCAAGGCGCCTTTGTCGAACAATAGATCTTTGCTGGTTTCCTTGGAATCCTTCACACTATTTCTTATAATAACCTTGTCATCATGAGGTGTTGTCTTGCGTTTTCTTCCACATCTGCCTCGACGAAGAGCTCATAATCACTAGTGTTGTCACCTCTCTTCAAAATCCGACAAGCAGTTGACTTTGCTAGGCTCAAATTTTGGTGATCTGTCTGGTATTTAAATCAGAATGTTTTTCTAAAAGCTACAATACTTGCATGCTTCTTAGGTGTAACATCCATAATGTATTTCAGCAGTAATTATGAACTGAAAGGGATAATTTGGCGAAAGGACATTCACTCACGGAGCATGCCTGTAGGAATAGCCTTACAGAACAACAGCTGTTGTAGCACTGACGAGAGTCGCAGGGTAACATCATAGCTGGATGGTTGCTAGAATTCGGTAGCAAACTCTTCTGAAAAGAACCTAAACAACATGAATTAAGCCAGAGACTAAGATTTATTATTAGATAATCACAAAATTTACTCCTGCCCCAAATGCCAGCATATTCATCTGCCCCCACTTCCTCCTCACCTCTTATGGGCCTTATGTGTGAGTCTTCAGTTCAATTCAGTTTAGAAGGCTCATTCGAAATATTTTGACTTTAGGTCTAATCAACAGTATTTTTAAATTGGTATTAATTTCACATTTAATATATTAATATAATTTAAGCTATATTGCATTGTTGTTACATTAATAGCATTATCGGTTTTTTTTTCTTAAGTAACTTACTGTATTTGGAGCTGAAATTTGTATTATAATCTTATCTTCCTTTAAAAAGAGAGAAATTAAATTATGCTATCTGGGTTACTCAGTTTATGCTGTAGATAAAATTTTAAACATTTTAAAATCGTGCTTCACTTTCATTGTAGTGACAGAAAGGAACCCAAAAAAAATCAAGGGGAATTTGGAAGCGAAAAAAAATAAAAGGGCAGATATGGAACCCAAAAAAATCAAGGACAGAAAAAAAGGGAAAACAACGTTAGCAGCAGGGGCGTCATAAGGCCCAAAAAAGAATGTTGTCAACCCAGATTCTTCATACGGGGAGCAGCTGATATCAGAAAATTCCGGGAAAAAGGTTTCTTCAAGAAGAAACTACCTTCCCAAAGTGCCAGATCAACTTTGTGAGCCAGTGGCCCAAAAGTAAACCCGTCTGGCTGAATAGACAACCAAAAGACTGGCTTCCGGGGCCCCCCTGGAGGGTCCTTAGAGATTAAAACCATTTAAAAGGGGTTTTTTTTAAAAAATTTACAGGGGGAAAAAACTTTATATTTTTAAAATGGCCAGTGTTATGAGTGAGTTTAAAATGATCAGAAGTTTTTCACGTTATGGATGGAAACTAAAGTCCCCTTTTTAAACCTTGAAAATTTTCCAAAGGGCAGATTGACAGAGTTTTCTCAACCCTTTTTTTGGTTACAGTACAGATACATTGAAAGTTAAAATAATATGAATTATTCTGAAGTAATAAACGAAAAAAAGCCAGAATCTTAATGGAGCTCCTCCGGGGGGATATATAATTAGTGTCTGTATAATTTTGGGGTTGTGAACTGTTTTATGTCAAGGATAAATTAATTGGGGAAGTTGGGGGGCCGGGGCCTTGGGTTTAAAGGGGTTCTTTTTCTTATTGCTTTTAAGGAA
>WNWK01060035.1:0-10037 GCA_009830355.1 Cherax destructor
AGGTTTCAACAGGAGGATTACTACGAATCCTCTTGTTTTCCTAAGTCAGTAGCTGTATCTCAAGCTTAGCTACCCTCAGTTCTTCCTTCAGCTGCTGGTAGAGTAGCTCAAGAGAGGACATCTTCTTCAGATTCACAGAGAGCACACAAGACACATCTTCACTGAGTTAAGTCAGGTCCACCACTAGTATTACATTTAAAGATAAAATTAAGGAAGAACATACAAAGACGACTTACTTCTTAATCCTATGAACACATATGTGTATGCCCATGAACATGGTTAGTTTCTAATTTAAATTGTTTTCTGTACTATATTTTTACAGAAAATTATTTGCAAAAGATCTAGTAGAAAAAAAGTAAGTGTTGAACAATCATAGAAGCTAAAACGTTTTGTACTTTTTATAAGTGGTTAGATAAATACTTGAGTAAGTTTGAGTTAGACCTTACTAGCGTGTGGTAATAAGTCGAATTCTGTGTTCCTTCCTTACGTGGATGTGACCTGGACCTGACTAGGTTGGGTCACTATTGTTAGCCGGTAGGTGAACTGGACGTACTTCGCATGGGTCAGTAGGCGTGCTGCAGTGCTCCTTCTTTCTAATATTTTTATAAGAACGTAAGAATGTGTTTAATATGTTCTTATAAGAACATAAGAAGTGAAGAACACTACAGCAGGCCTGTTGGCCCATACTAGGCAGGTCCCTCACAATCCATTCCTCTAACAATATTTGCCAGATCCAACTTTCAGTGCTACCCAAGCAATAAGCTTTGATAATTCTATTTACTCATGTGGAATCCCCACTCATATACAACCCCTCTCACTCATGGGTTTATCCAACATAAATTTGAAACTACTTGAGGTTTTAGCATCAATAACCCTACTAGACAGCTTTATCGACAAAATATTAGGAAAATGAAAATATTTAATTATTGATACACTTTATTGAGATAACATTCAGCTCACGATTAACATAGTTTTTCGATTATGAACGTATGAATACAAGCAGCCAACAGGCATTGTTACATTTGCTTAGGATTAGGATTTCTTCCAAGTCACGAAGTCCAAAAAAATTCTGCTTTCATGCACTTCATCTTCGGAAAGTTAGGGATAATTATTTCTTATTTTCATGTGGAGAATAGTGAAGATTTAATCAGGAGTCGCAAAATATTGTGAATTGCGTTTGTGCCACATCTCGAAGAGTTTCAGCCAGTGTTGAAGGCTTATGGATAACGTTAGGAGAAGAATAATTATTTTCTGCAAGTTGAACTCTCTTGACAGTATTTCTTATTAGCACATATCTTTGTAGGCAAATTTCATTATCTTTGATGGCGTTTAACTTTTTCATGGACATTCGAAGGATACTCTTTTTCTCATCGAATATAATGAAACTGTGAAAATGACTCCCCATCGTGAAGAACTTGAGAGGCGAGTATCGAAACAAAGAGAAAAATTCCAATGAGCAATCAGTCTCAGAACCTCGTTTATAAACACTTTGACCTGACATATATCATCACCTGATGCTTACCTCAAGTGTCACGTGACTACACTAGAAAAAAAAAGACTAGTATTATTACATTTAAAGATAAAATTAAGGAAGAACATACAAAGACGACTTACTTCTTAATCTGTTAAGTAAAAGGACACAATTGCAACTAATGTGACATTTTATTGTGGCAACGTTTCGCTCTCCAGGAGCTTTCTCAAGCCGTTACAAGCGATAAATGGACATAGTTGGTATATATATACTGTCAAGGTGAGGTGAAAACACTAGTGGTGTTAGAAATAGTAGTGATATAAGTAGTATTAGTAGTAGTAGTAGTAGTAGTAGAAGTAATACAATAAGGTAGTACAATCAATATGCACGTGAGTAAAAGGTGATAAAACAAATACTTGGGTAGTATAACAATAGGTTAGACAAATATTTCTGCTGGAGGTTGAAATATAAAAGGCCAGTAGGAGTGTTCCACATCTACGATGTGCTAAACTAACAGGAGAGACTATGTGATGGTAGGGTTTACTGTTTTCAGGAGGATTCTTGCTAAGACTTCAGAGATGGTGAAGCTGCCTTTGTTTTGTTTAATTGTGTTAGAAACAGAGATAAGTGCTGATTCAAGGCATTTTCGACTACGGAAATTAGTTTCTTTGATTACTAGTCGGGCGTCTTTGAATTTCATGAGATGATTGTTGGAATTTCGGTGTTGTACGCAGGCGTTGTTCAGGTTATCGTTTCTGCATGCATTCATGTGTTCATTGATGCGTGTCTCGAGGTTTCTTGCTGTTTCTCCTACATAAATTCTGTCGCAGCCTCCACAGGGTATAGTGTAGACCCCTGCGTTGACTGGTTCATGGTGCTTGGATCTAGTCCTGGTTAGATCCTTAATAGAAGTACTGGAAGCGATGGCGACTCTAGTGTTAGCTTGTGCAAATACTTTAGAAATGTTGGATGCAACCTGGCTGTTGGGAAGAATTATAACTTTGTTTGGAGTGGAATTGACGCGTGGAGAATTAATGATCTGAAGAGCTCTTTTCTTGCAATCTTTGATGAAAAAGGAAGGAAAATGTAAATCAGTGAAGGTTTGGTGAATGTATGTACATTCCTCGTCAAGAAACTCAGGACTACAAATTCGGTAAGCTCTTAGGAAGAATCCGATGATGATACCTCTTTGGTCTTAGTATCTTGACTGGAATAGAAATGTGTGAGGTCATTTTTATTTGTAGGTTTCCGGTAAACTTGAAATCTTAGGTTGTTATCTACTTTGTGGATGAGGACGTCTAGAAAGGGTATCTTGTTATTGGACTCTTCTTCTAGTGTAAACTGGATCGCCGGTTCAACTGCGTTGAGCCTTGCCTGAAGATTCCGTACATCAAAACGTTTGAGAGTTATTACGAGGACGTCGTCTACGTAACGTAACTAAGTGACGCTTGAGGGGACGATGTTGGCGAAGTGTTCAGCCTCTAGGTGTTCCATGTATGTTAGCTAAGACGGCACTGATGGGGGACCCCATTCCCATGCCGTATGTTTGTTTGTAGAGCCTGTTACTGAAAGAAAAACAGTTGAAATTAACACAGAGTTCAATAAGGTCAACAAAATCTCCGGAGGAAGAGGAAGGTTGAGGTCCTGATTGACTTTACGTCGTAGAACCTCGATGGCTTGTGTAGTAGGTACTTTAGTGAAGAGGGAAGTCACGTCCAAACTGCTTAGTTTCTTGTTTCGATGGAGAGATTTCGGATGCGGTTGAGAAGGTCGCCTGAATGTTTAAGATGAGCGGGGCTGATGGTCCCCAGAAGGCAGGAAAGATGTTTGGCAAGAACTCCGGCTTTTGAATGACCAATCCACTTACGAACCCATCAACACACAACAGTGGGAAACACTCACTAAAGATTTCCTATATAAAACCAGACAAATACTGAAACGCACCAGTGAAGGAAAGAAACTTCTGTACTTGATACCCAGCAACCCTAAACCAGCACACATGTATGGCTTACCCAAGACTCATAAGCATAATTTTCCTCTTAGACCAATCACATCAGGTATAGGCAGTGCACCACACAAACTAGCCGGAGTTCTTGCCAAACATCTTTCCTGCCTTCTGGGGACCATCAGCCCCGCTCATCTTAAACATTCAGGCGACCTTCTCAACCGCATCCGAAATCTCTCCATCCGAAACAAGAAACTAAGCAGTTTGGACGTGACTTCCTCTTCACTAAAGTACCTACTACACAAGCCATCGAGGTTCTACGACGTAAAGTCAATCAGGACCTCAACCTTCCTCTTCCTCCCGGAGATTTTGTTGACCTTATTGAACTCTGTGTTAATTTCAACTGTTTTTCTTTCAGTAACAGGCTCTACAAACAAACATACGGCATGGGAATGGGGTCCCCCATCAGTGCCGTCTTAGCTAACTTATACATGGAACACCTAGAGGCTGAACACTTCGCCAACATCGTCCCCTCAAGCGTCACTTGGTTACGTTACGTAGACGACGTCCTCGTAATAACTCCCAAACGTTTTGATGTACGGAATCTTCAGGCAAGGCTCAACGCAGTTGAACCGGCGATCCAGTTTACACTAGAAGAAGAGTCCAATAACAAGATACCCTTTCTAGACGTCCTCATCCACAAAGTAGATAACAACCTAAGATTTCAAGTTTACCGAAACCTACAAATAAAAATGACCTCACACATTTCTATTCCAGTCAAGATACTAAGACCAAAAGAGGTATCATCATCGGATTCTTCCTAAGAGCTTACCGAATTTGTAGTCCTGAGTTTCTTGACGAGGAATGTACATACATTCACCAAACCTTCACTGATTTACATTTTCCTTCCTTTTCATCAAAGATTGCAAGAAAGAGCTCTTCAGATCATTAATTCTCCACGCGTCAATTCCACTCCAAACAAAGTTATAATTCTTCCCAACAGCCAGGTTGCATCCAACATTTCTAAAGTATTTGCACAAGCTAACACTAGAGTCGCCATCGCTTCCAGTACTTCTATTAAGGATCTAACCAGGACTAGATCCAAGCACCATGAACCAGTCAACGCAGGGGTCTACACTATACCCTGTGGAGGCTGCGACAGAATTTATGTAGGAGAAACAGCAAGAAACCTCGAGACACGCATCAATGAACACATGAATGCATGCAGAAACGATAACCTGAACAACGCCTGCGTACAACACCGAAATTCCAACAATCATCTCATGAAATTCAAAGACGCCCGACTAGTAATCAAAGAAACTAATTTCCGTAGTCGAAAATGCCTTGAATCAGCACTTATCTCTGTTTCTAACACAATTAAACAAAACAAAGGCAGCTTCACCATCTCTGAAGTCTTAGCAAGAATCCTCCTGAAAACAGTAAACCCTACCATCACATAGTCTCTCCTGTTAGTTTAGCACATCGTAGATGTGGAACACTCCTACTGGCCTTTTATATTTCAACCTCCAGCAGAAATATTTGTCTAACCTATTGTTATACTACCCAAGTATTTGTTTTATCACCTTTTACTCACGTGCATATTGATTGTACTACCTTATTGTATTACTTCTACTACTACTACTACTACTACTAATACTACTTATATCACTACTATTTCTAACACCACTAGTGTTTTCACCTCACCTTGACAGTATATATATACCAACTATGTCCATTTATCGCTTGTAACGGCTTGAGAAAGCTCCTGGAGAGCGAAACGTTGCCACAATAAAATGTCACATTAGTTGCAATTGTGTCCTTTTACTTAACATATTGTCGGTAATTCTACCAATATTATTACATACTTCTTAATCCTATGAACACATATGTGTATGCCCATGAACATGGTTAGTTTATAATTACAATTGTTTTCTGTACTATATTTTTACAGAAAATTATTTGCAAAATATCTAGTTGAAAAGAAGTAATTGTTGAACCATCATAGAAGCTAAAACGTTTTGTTCTTTATAAAAGTTATTAGATAAATACTAGAGTCAGTTTTAGTTAGACATTACTAGCATGTGGTAATAAGTCGAATTCTGTGCTCCTTCCTTAAGTGGATGTGACCTGGACCTGACTAGGTTGGGTCACTATTCTTAGCCGGTAGGTGAATTGGACCTACTTTACATGGGCAAGTAGGCGTACTGCAGTGCTCCTTCTTTCTAATAATTTTATAAGAACAAAAGAATGTGTTTATTATGTTCTTATAGGAACATAATAAATGAGGAACACTACAGCAGGCCTGTTGGCCCATACTAGGCAGGTCCCTCACAATCCATTCCTCTAACAATATTTGCCAGATCCAACTTTCAATGCTACCCAAGCAATAAGCTTTGATAATTCTATTTACTCATGTGGAATTCCCACTCAAATACAACCCCTCTCACTCATGGGTTTATCCAACATAAATTTGAAACTACTTGAGGTTTTAGCATCAATAACCCTACTAGACAGACAAATAGCCCTACTAGACAGCTTTATCGACAAAATATTAGGAAAATGAAAATATTTAATTATTGATACACTTTATTGAGATAACCTTCAGCTCACGATTAACATAGTTTTTCGATTATGAACGTATGAATACAAGCAGCCAACAGGCATTGTTACATTTGCTTAGGATTAGGATTTCTTCCAAGTCACGAAGTCCAAAAAATTTCTGCTTTCATGCACTTCATCTTCGGAAAGTTAGGGATAATTATTTCTTCTTTTCATGTGGAGAATAGTGAAGATTTAATCAGGAGTCGCAAAATATTGTGAATTGCGTTTGTGCCACATCTCGAAGAGTTTCAGCTAGTGGTGAAGGCTTATGGATAACGTTAGGAGAAGCGAAATTATTTTCTGCAAGTTGAACTCTCTTGACAGTATTTCTTATAAGGACATATCTCTGTAGGCAAATTTCATTATCTTTGATAGCATTTAACTTTTTCATCGACATAAGAACATAACATAAGAAAGGAGGAACACTGCAGCAGGCCTGTTGGCCCATACTAGGCAGGTCCTTCACATTCCATCCCACTAACAGAATATTTGTTCAACCTAATTTCCAATGCTACCCAAGAAATAAGCTTTGATAATATTATTTACTCATGTGCAATTCCCACTCAAATCCAACCCCTTTCACTCATGAATTTATCCAACCTAAATTTAAAACTACCCAAGGTCCTTGCTTCAATAACCCTACTAGGCAGACTGTTCCACTCATCAACTACCCTATTTCCAAACCAATACTTTCCTATATCCTTTCTAAATCTAAACTTATCTAACTTGAATCCATTATTGCGGGTTCTCTCTTGGAGAGATACCCTCAAGACCTTATTTATATCCCCTTTGTTATTACCCATTTTCCACTTGTATACCTCGATCATGTCTCAACTCATTCTACGTCTTACAAGTGAATGTAATTTAAGGGTCTTCAATCTTTCTTCGTAAGGAAGATTTCTAATGCTATGTATTAATTTAGTCATTCTACGCTGAATGTTTTCTAACGAATTTATGTCCATTCTGTAATATGGAGACCAGAACTGAGCTGCGTAATCTAGGTGAGGCCTTACTAATGATGTATAAAGCTGTAATATAACCTCTGGACTTCTGTTGCTAACACTTCTTGATATAAATCCCAGTAATCTATTTGCCTTATTACGTACGCTTATGCATTGCTGTCTTGGTTTAAGGTTGCTGCTTACCATCACCCCCAAGTCCTTCTCGCAATCTGTATTGCTAAGTTCTACGTTATTTAACTTATAAGTGCTTGGGTTATGGACACTCATAAGAACATAAGAACATAAGAATGGAGGAACACTGCATAAAAAGAGGTGAGGGTCATCTTATAAATCAGTATACTGACATTAAGAGGGACGTTAAAAAGGGAATAAGAAAAGCTAAACGGGACTATGAAATTAAAGTTGCTAGGGATTCAAAAACTAACCCAAAAAGTTTTTTCCAGGTTTATAGAACAAAAGTTAGGGATAAGATAGGTCCCCTTAAAAATAACTTTGGGCATCTTACTGACAAGGAGAATGATATGTGCTCTATTTTTAATAATTATTTTCTCTCGGTTTTCACACAGGAAGACATTAATAATATCCCAGTAATTAATTTTTACAGAGGCCCAGAAGAAGATAAATTATGTAATATCACAGTCACTGGCGAGGTGATTATGAAACAGCTGGACCGACTGAAACAAAATAAGTCGCCGGGTCCTGATGAGCTTTTGCAAGGGTTCTTAAGGAATGCAAAATGGAACTCTGTGAACCAATATCTAACATTTTTAATTTATCTCTTCAAACAGGTGTAGTGTCTGATATGTGGAAGATGGCTAATGTAATTCCTATTTTTAAAGCAGGGGACAAGTCACTACCGTCAAACTACCGCCCAATAAGCCTGACCTCAATTGTAGGCAAATTACTAGAGTCAATTATAGCTGATATTATTAGAAGCCATCTAGATAACCATAATTTGATTAATGATACCCAGCATGGATTCACGAGGGCCGTTCCTGCCTATCTAATTTATTAACCTTCTTCAGTAAAGCTTTTGAGGCTGTTGATCACGATAAAGAATTCGATATTGTTTATTTAGACTTTAGTAAGGCTTTGATAGAGTACCGCACCAGAGACTGTTAAAGAAAGTGGCAACTCATGGCATTGGGGGAAAAGTGCTGTCATGGATCGAGTCATGGCTCACCAATAGGAAGCAGAGAGTGTGCATAAATGGGTTAAATCCGAATGGGGACTTGTAACAAGTGGTGTTCCACAGGGATCAGTCTTAGGCCCATTGTTATTTATAATATATATCAATGACCTTGATGAGGAATTACTAGTGATATGAGCAAATTCGCCGACGACACGAAGATAGGTAGGATAATTGATTCAAACATAGATGTCATAGAACTTCAGGAAGATTTAGACAAACTTAATTCGTGGTCAGAAAAGTGGCAGATGCAGTTCAATGTAGATAAATGCAAGGTTCTGAAGCTCGGAGTGTCCATAACCCAAGCACTTATAAGTTAAATAACGTAGAACTTAGCCATACAGATTGCGAGAAGGACTTGGGGGTGATGGTAAGCAGCAACCTTAAACCAAGACAGCAATGCCTAAGCGTACGTAATAAGGCAAATAGATTACTGGGATTTATATCAAGAAGTGTTAGCAACAGAAGTCCAGAGGTTATATTACAGCTTTATACATCATTAGTAAGGCTCACCTAGATTACGCAGCTCAGTTCTGGTCTCCATATTACAGAATGGACATAAATTCGTTAGAAAACATTCAGCGTAGAATGACTAAATTAATACATAGCATTAGAAATCTTCCTTACGAAGAAAGATTGAAGACCCTAAAATTACATTCACTTGTAAGACGTAGAATGAGGGAGACATGATCGAGGTATACAAGTGGAAAATGGGTATTAACAAAGGGGATATAAATAAGGTCTTGAGGATATCTCTCCAAGAGAGAACCCGCAATAATGGATTCAAGTTAGATAAGTTTAGATTTAGAAAGGATATAGGAAAGTATTGGTTTGGAAATAGGGTAGTTGATGAGTGGAACAGTCTGCCTAGTAGGGTTATTGAAGCTAGGACCTTGGGTAGTTTCAAATTTAGGTTGGATAAATTCATGAGTGAGAGGGGTTGGATTTGAGTGGGACTCGCGCATGAGTGGGTAGAATTGTCAAAGCTTGTTTCTTGGGTAGCATTGAAAATTGGGTTGAGCAAATGTTCTGTTGGTGGGACGGATTGTGAAGGACCTGCCTAGTATGGGCCAACAGGCCTGCTGCAGTGTTCCTCCTTTCTTATGTTCTTATGTAAGGCCTACTGGCCCATACAAGGCAGGTCCTTATCAAAACCACCACTACCTAAGAATTTACTCCCGTACTCACGACACCAATCAAACTCAGCCCCTCCCACTCATATATTTGTCCAATCTCTTTTTAAAGCCACCCAAGGTCCTAGCCTCTATCACCCTGGAAAAATAAACACATAAGCAGTATAATGTGATCCTTTATTGACAACGTTTCGCCCACGCAGTGTGCTTTATCGAGTCACATACAGATCTACCTGGAAAATGAACAACATGGAGATATATATAGGGTACAGTCAGGTGGAGAATGCTGGGTCAGGTGGAGAAAGCTGCATGTGAGTCTTAAAAGTAGTGTGATAGTTAAAAACATAGTGTGACTTAAAGGACCGGCAGTGTATGCTTATGTGTTTATTTTTCCATTTGTCGGTATTTTTTTACCATTTTTTTTCCACTCTATCACCCTACTCGGAAGATTGTTCCCGCATCTACAACTCTGTTCGAAAACCAGTACTTGCCCATGTCCTTTCTAAATCTAAATTTATCCAATTTAAATCCGTTATTTCTCGTTCTTACTTGGTTCGATATCCTCAGTATTTTATTAATATCTCCTTTGTTTATCCCATCATCCCTTGTACACCTCGATGATATCTCCCCCCATTCTACGTCTCTCCAAAAGTGGAGATTCAACGCTCTAAGTCTATCTTTATACGGAGATTTCTTATACTGTAAATCATTTTAGTCATTCTTCTGTGTATGTTTT
>WNWK01060036.1:0-10037 GCA_009830355.1 Cherax destructor
ACATCGAATTAAAACTAAAGTAATGTTACAGAAATCAAGAAACGCGGAAGAACTAAAAGTTATAAATGAAATTGAAAGAAACCCAAAGTATTTCTTTTCTTATGCAAAATCAAAGTCGAGAACAACATCCAGTATTGGGCCACTACTTAAACGGATGGGTCCTACACAGATGACAGCAAGGAAATGAGTGAGTTACTTAAGTCCCAGTATGACTCAGTTTTTAGCGAGCTGCTAACCAGACTGAAAATCGAAGACCTAAATGGATTTTTTATTAGAGTGCCACAGAACTTGACAGACGCATGCCTATCTGACATCACCACGACGCCAAATGACTTCGAAAAGGCAATAAATGACATGCCCATGCACTCGGCTCCAGGCCCAGACTCATGGAACTCCGTGTTCATCAAGAACTGCAAGAAGCCCCTATCACGTGTTTTTTAACATCCAATGGAGAGGGAGCATGGACACTGGGGTCGTCCAACAGTTACTAAAAACAACAGACATAGCCCCACTCCACAAAGGGGGCAGTAAAGCAATAGCAAAGAACTACAGACCAATAGCGCTAACGTCCCATATCATAAAATCTTTGAAAGGGTTCTAAGAAGCAAGATCGCCACTCATCTTGATACCCATCAATTGCACAACCCAGGGCAGCATGGGTTTAGTGCAGGCCGCTCCTGTCTGTCCCAACTATTGGACCACTACGACAAGGTCCTGGATGCTCTAGAAGACAAACAGAATGCAGATGTTATATACAAAGACTTTGCAAAAGCCTTTGACAAGTGTGACCATGGTGTAATAGCACACAAAATGCGTGATAAAGGAATAACAGGAAAAGTTGGTAGATGGATCTATAATTTCCTAACAAGTAGAACACAAAGAGTAGTAGTCAACAGAGTAAAGTCTGAGGCAGCTACTGTGAAAAGCTCTGTTCCACAAGGCACAGTACTTGCTTCCATCCTGTTCCTCATCCTCATATCGGACATAGACAGGGATATAAGCCACAGTGCTGTGTCTTCCTTTGCAGATGACACCCGAATCTGTATGACAGTGTCCACAGTTGAAGACACTGCAAGACTCCAAGCAGACATAAACCAAATCTTTAAATGGGCTGCAGAAAACAATATGAAGTTCAATGATGAGAAATTTCAATTACTCAGATACGGAAAAAGTAAAGAAATTAAAATATCATCGGAGTACAAAACTAATTCCAACCACACAATAGAGCGAAAAACTAATGTCAAAGACCTGGGAGTGATCATGTCAGAGGATCTCACCTTCAAGGACCATAACACCGTAGCAATTGAATGTGCTAGAAAAATGACAGGATGGATAATGAAAACCTTCAAAACCAGGGATGCCAAGCCCATGTTGACACTTTACAGATCGCTTGTTCTATCTAGGCTGGAATATTGCTGCACACTAACTGCACCTTTCAAGGCGGGTGAAATTGCTGACCTTGAAAATGTGCAGAGAACCTTCACGGCACACATAACTGCGATAAACCACCTCAATTACTGGGAACGCTTGAAGTTCCTAAACCTGTACTCTCTAGAACGAAGGCGGGAGAAATACATTATTATATACACATGGAAAATTCTCGAGGGATTAGTACCAAACTTGCACACGAAAATCACTCCCTACGAAAGCAAAAGACTCGGCAGGCAATGTAACATCCCCCCAATGAAGAGCAGGGGTGCCACTAGCACGTTGAGGGAAAACACAATAAGTGTCAGGGGCCCAAGATTGTTCAACTGCCTCCCAGCATACATCAGGGGGATTATCAACAAACCCCTGGCTGTCTTCAAGCAGGCACTTAACAGGCACCTAAAGTCGGTACCTGACCAGCCAGGCTGTGGTACGTACGTTGGACTGCATGCGGCTAGCAGTAACAGCCTGGTTGATCAGGCTCTGGTCCAACATGAGGCCTTGTCTTGGACCGGTCCGCGGGGGCGTTGTCCCCTGGAATTCTCTCCAGGTAAACTCCAGGTATCCAAAAACCTTCTTGTTCTGCACCAACACTTATTTAGCAGCTATATTAGCATATGTTTGTTTGAGTTGAGCGCCTGAGCGTGCGCTTCTCTCCCTTACTAAATGCTAAGTGTTCTATGTATGATATTCAGCTCTTCAGAGCATGATTTATGACCCCCAGCTACCAGTGATGCAGAACCAGATGCCAGTCTAACATCACTGATGCCAATCTCACCTCACTCTCCAGACTGTTCCATTTCTTGACAACTGTATGACAGAAAAAAGTACTTCCTAACGTCCCTTTGACTCGTAGGATATTTCATATTACAGCTGTGATGCCTCGGTACTGTGTCCCACCTCTGAAACATTTTGTCCCTATCCACCTTGTTAATTCCTAAGTATTTAATAAAACGTTATCATGTCACCCCTATCTCTCCTGTCCTGCAGTGTTGTCAGGTTGAGCTCCTTTCACCTCTCCTCGTAGGATAAACCCATCAGCCCTGAAACTAGTCTTGTAAACCTTTGCACTTTCTCTAATAGACATGTTTGACCAGGTGTGGGTTACATACTGGTGCTGCACACTCCAATATGAGCCTGATGTACACGGTGTACAGTTTCATGAATGTGGAGCGAATCGTTGATCTTTCACTCACTAAAGGAAAAGCAGACATTCAAGTCTCATATCCAGGATTTCAATATATATTCCTTCAATAGAGGTTCCTTGATGTAGTTGAGAGACTCTTGATCTAAGGAAGTGGAACAACCTTCTGTTCCATAAATCGAGCCTGATTTCTTCGTAGGTGCTGTATGATTTAGTGCCCCTTTTCTATAATAATAATAATAATAATAATAATAATAATAATAATAATAATAATAATAATAATAATAATAATAATAATAATAATAATAATAATAATAATAATAATAATAATAATAATAATAATAATAATAATAATAATAATAATAATAATAATAATAATAATAATAATACGGAGAAATTTAAAATATACATTATAACACTAAATTATTGCTGTAGCTGCTTGGAGAAATGTGTCTGACTAACATTATTAGAGGATAGAAACCATTTTTGAAGGTTTGAAGTATAGTACAATCACACTGAGAGATGGGTGTGGTTATTATATGCCAGAGGGTCTTTTGAATTACAATGCCTGTGCTCTTCTTGCAAGTCTGCAGTTAAAAGAGTTATGGTTATTTGTTTCTGTATTTTGGGAGGTCACTCTGCCATGGTGGGTCACTGCAAGTTTGTTGAAAAAAATAAGAAACGCAAAGTGGAAAGTCTAGTGTAACTAATATTATCGATGCTCATCAACTTTTTATTACAGTAATAAATAAAAAAAATGTACAAAACATTGAATGTAAAACCAGCATTCTATATTTGGATAAATTAAATGACTTTTTAAATGTTGCAGTACTGTAATATCTACTAAGTTTTCATAATATGATTGACTTTGGTGAATCTAAAGTCACAATATCATGATACCAATAACCCGCACTTACCAAACTGAAATGAATGACATTTTCAGTCCCACTTTGTATAATTTGTTTTATATATTATTAAAAGTTTTTCATATAAATACCACATCAGTAATGAATATTTACTTATTAAAATAACAATAATTTATTTTTATTTTACTGGATATTCAGGAAAGACAAATGTGAATATTTACTAGGACCATAAACTAATAAAAAATATAGAGGTCACTAGGTTTATCAATAATTTTTTATACATACCAGCTGAAAAACAAGTTTAATGTTCTTATCCTCATAACAGGAGTTCTCAAGAGGTCAATAACAGTCTTCTTGATCCTCACTTCTTGTCTAGTTTCATTCACAAGTTCAATGTTACTGCTGGTTACTGACAGAGTTCCATCAACAGCACGACACTGTCAGTAAGAATAACAAAAGAGCGATTAATTTGATTCTCTACCTCAAGACGTGATTCATAATCAGTGTAAATACAGAATCTAAAGTCACAATATCATGACAGGAATATACAAATAACCCGCACTTACCAAATTTAAATGAATAATATTTTCAGTCTGACTTAAGCCATAGTCAGTCTCATAAGTGCGGGATATTTATGTTTTATTACTTAATGTATTTCAGTGGGAATTTACCTAAAATTCTTTCCTAATTTTCGGAGAAAATAAAAATATCTCACTGCAAGTTACCTCGACATTGTGAACGTCCAGCAGATGTCTTGGTACCTCAACATTGTTGACTCTAGCAACTCTCTCTATAATCTTCCTGGCTTCATCATAACGACCCTCAGAGACTAACCACCGAACACTCTCTGGCATTAACCTACAGGAAAACGAAATTTGTTTTAAAAAACAAAACTAATTTAGAAGTACTAAACCACACACACACACACACACACACACACTACAGGGGCCGGGAGCTATGAATCGACCCCTGCAACCACAACTAGGTGAGTACACACACACATGAGAGATAGGGGGCATATGAAAACGACATATAAAATACTGAGAGGAATCGACAATGTAGACAGAGAAAGGATGTTTAAGAGATGGGACACAGAAACAAGGGGTCACCGTTGGATGTTGAAGACTCAGATGAACCACAGGGATGTTAGGAAGTATTTCTTCAGTCACAGAGTTGTCAGGAAGTGGAATAGTCTGGGAAGTGATGTAGTGGAGGCAGGATCCACACATAGCTTTAAGAAGAGGCATGATGAAGCTCAGGAAGTGGGTAGAGTAACCGAGTAGCAGCCAGTGAAGAGGCGGGGCCAGGAGCTGAGACTCGACGCCTGCAACCACAAATAGGTGAGTACACACACACACACACACACACACACACACATAGGTACAATTCAGTTCGGTGAACATAAGGTAGTCATTGCAGTGATATATAACCCACCACAGAACTGCAGGAGGCGAAGAGAGGAATATGAAGGGACTAACAGAGCAATGGTGGACACACTACCTGAGGTGGCAAGAAGAGCTCACTCGAGCAGAGCAAAGTTACTGGTTATGGGCGATTTCAACCACAGGGAGAGCGACTGGGAAAACCTGGAGCCACATGGGGGTCCCGAAACATGGAGAGCCAAGATGATGGATGTAGTACTGGAAATCCTCATGCACCAACATGTTAGGAACACTACCAGAGAGAGTGAAGGGAGGATGAACCAGCAAGACAGGAACTCCTGTTCACCCTGAACAGCTCGGACATTGAAGATATCACGTATGAGAGGCCCCTTGGTGCTAGTGATCACGTGGTTCTGAGCTTTGAATACATAGTAGTGTTACAAGTGGAGAGGGTAACAGGAGTTGAATTGGAAAAAGCCAAGCTATAAAAGAGGGGACTTCACAGGTATGAGGATCTTCCTGCAGGAGGTTCAGTGGGACAGAGAATTGGTAGGAAAGTCAGTAAACGAAATGATGGAATACGTAACAATAAAATGCAAGGAGGCAGAGGAAAGGTTTGTTGCAAAGGGCAACAGAAATAATGGGAAGACCAGAACGAGCCCTTGGTTTACCCGAAGTGTAGACAGCCTTGCTGTCTGCCAGCTGAGTTCATATTTCGCACCATGCTAGTTTCGATAGTTTCCGCAAGAGGGCAAGCCTGTAGGCATACCCACGTCAGTCTGCGACACCCTGCCTCTTCCTCACTTGTCGCCCAGACATCAGTCAGTCAACAGGCCTAACTCGTCTCTCTCTCGCTAGGCGCATGACCCTGGGCCATGGCCACTAACACAGCCTGTGTACTCACACCTTTATTACAAATAAAGTAAAAAGCCTCCGAACCCTTATAATTTCAACCACGCTACCAAGAAGACGCCAAATAACATATCGTTATAGAAGGTGTAGGGAGGAAAAACTAAGTGCACTAGAGAATGGAAAAAGTACAGAAGGCAAAGGACACAGAAAAAAAGGAGATTAGTAGAAGAGCCAGAAACGAGTATGAAAAGATAAGGAGGGAGGCCCATGGACAGTTCGAAAACAACATAGCATCGAAAGTCAAGTCTGACCCAAAGCTGCTGTATAACCACATTAGGAGGAAGACAACAGACAGAGACCAGATAATCAGGCTGAGGAAAAAAGGTGGGGGCTCACAAGAAACGATCAAGAGGTATGTGAGGAGCCCAACACAAGATTTAAAGAAGTATTTAGAGTGGAGACAGGAAGGACTCTGGGAAGCCAGAACTAAAGGGGACACCAACAAGGAATATGCAAACAAGTGTTGGATGAAATACACACAACTGAGGAGGAGGTGAAGAAGCTGCTAAGTGACCGTGATACCTCAAAGGCGGTGGGACCAGACCATATTTCTCCATGGGTCCTTAGATAGGGAGCAGAGACGTTGTGTGTGCCACTAATCACTATTTTCAACACATCCCTTGAAACTGGGTAACTACCTGAGGTATGGAAGACAGCAAATGCAGTCCTTATTTTTAAGAAAGGAGACAGAAACGAGGCATTTATCTATTGACCATTGTCACTGACGTGTATAATATGCAAAGTCATGGAGAAGATTATCAGGAGAGTGGTAGAGCAGCTGGAACGGAACAAGATTATAAACGACAACCAGCACGGATTCATGGAAGGCAAATCCTGTGACACAAACCTTCTGGAGTTCTATGACAAGGTAACAGAAGTAAGGCACAAGAGAGAGGGGTGAGTTGATTGCATTTTCTTGTATTGCAAGAAGGCCTTCGACACAGTTCTTCACAAGAGATTAATGCAGAAGCTAGAGGATCAGGCACGAATAACAGGAATGGCATTGCAATGGATCAGAGAATACCTGACAGGGAGGCAACAACGAGTCGTGGTACGTGATGAGGTATGACATTGGGTGCCTGTGACGAGCGGGGTGTGGGGTCAGTCCTAGGACCAGCGCTATTTTTGCTATATGTGAATGACATGATGGAAGGGATAGACTCAGAAGTGTCCCAGTTCACAGATGATGTGAAGTTAATGAGGAGAATTAAATCAGATGAGGATCAGGCAGGACTGCAAAAAGACCTGGACAGGCTGGACACGTTGTCCAGCAACTGGCTATTCGAATTTAACAATGCCAAATGCAAAGTCATGAAGATCGGGGAAGGCCAAGAAGACCACAGAGTATAGGCTAGGTGGCAAAAGACTGCAAACCTCACTCAAGGAGAAAGATCTTGGGGTGAGTATAAAACCGAGCACCTCCCCAGAAGCACACATCAACCAGATAACTACTGCAGTATATGGGCGCCTGGCAAACCTGAGAATAGCGTTCCAATACCTCAGTAAGGATTCGCTCAAGGCACTGTACACCGTGTACATCAGGCCCATACTGGAGTATGAAGGACCATTTTGGAACCCACATCTGATCGAGTACGTCAAGAAATTAGTGAAAGTGCAAAGGTCTGACGACACTGGAGGACAGGAGGGTTAGTGGAGACATGATAACGACATACAAAATACTGCGAAGAATAGTTAACGTGGACAGAGACAGGATGTTCCAGAGATGGGACACAGAAACAAGGGGTCACAATTGGAAGTTGAAGACTCAGATGAGTCAAAGGTATGTTAGGAAGTATTTCTTCAGTAACAGAGTTGTCAGGAAGTGGAATAGTCTGGCAAGTGAGATAGTGAAGGTACGAACCATACATTGCTTTAAAACGAGGTATGATAAAGCGATCGGCGAATTGACGGGGCCAGGAGCTGAGTCTCAACCCCTGCAACCACAAACAAGTGAGAACAATTAGGTGAACACACACAATATATATATATATATATATATATATATATATATATATATATATATATATATATATATATATATATATATATATATATATATATATATATATATATATAGTCTGCCGATTATGTAAAACTGGTCAATTAGCAAGAACTCATCTAAAATTAATTCCTTACTAAAATTTTTCTTATCGTTTAAAGATATATTTTTCATTTATGTTAATGTAAAATTTATATTTGTACAAGAGAAACTTTGAAAACACCAATCCTTATTACAACAAACGCAATTTAATTTACTAACAATAAATATATTTTAGATACGTTAAATTATTTAATAATAAACAAACACAATGAATTATATTTTTTTCATTATGTTCAGAATGATTTTAGGCGAAATTATTGCATACACAATATTTTTTCTTAATATGGCAAGGTGAGCTTGCTATTATAAGCCAAAAACAAGATATTTACTAATGCAGATATTAATATATAAATTTGATTCTATATAATTATTTATATAATATATATATATATATATATATATATATATATATATATATATATATATATATATATATATATGTCGTGCCGATTAGGTAAACTTGCGATTTAGCTTAAATAGCAACGCTCACCTGCCATATAAGACAAGTGAAAATTTGTGTATGCAATAATTTCGTCAAAATCATTCTGAACATAACGAAAAAATATATTTCATTGTGTTTGTTTATTATTAAATTAATGTTAACGTATCTAAAATATATTTAGTTGGGTTAGGCTAAATTAAATTGCGCTTGTTGTAATCAGTTTAGGTAGGTTTTCAAAGTTTCTCTTGGTACAAAATTATAAATTCTTACATTAACATAAATGAAAATATATATTTAAACGTATAACAGAGACTTTTAGAAAGGACTTAATTTTAGATATATATATATATATATATATATATATATATATATATATATATATATATATATATATATATATATATATATATAAATATATATATATATATATATATATATATATATATATATATATATATATATATATATATATATATATATATATATATGTCGTGCCGATTAGGTAAAACTTGTGATTTTGGCTTAAATAGCAACGCTCACCTTGCCATATAAGACAAGTGAAAATTTGTGTATGCAATAATTTCCAAAATCATTCTGAACATAACAAAAAAATATATATCATTGTGTTTGTTTATTATTTAATTAATGTTAACGTATCTAAAATATATTTAGTTGGTTAGGCTAAATTAAATTGCGCTTGTTGTAATAAGGTTAGGTAGGTTTTCAAAGTTTCTCTTGGTACAAAATTATAAATTCTTACATTAACATAAATGAAAAAAATATATCTTTAAACGTATAAGAGAAAATTTTAGAAAGGACTTAATTTTAGATGAGTTCTTGTTAAGTGAGGTTGGAGTGCTGAAGGAGGAGGTCCTGCTTCTCCAGGTTGAATTTAGAGGCTGAAGGTTCACCTCAATGGGTTTGGAAGTGAGAGTGAGGTCCTGCTTCTCCAGGAGGAAATTAGGAGGCTGAAGGTTCACCTGTTCTTAGCTAAGTGGTGACCTGTTCTTAGCTCAGTGAAGACGTGTCTAGTGTACTCCCTGTGGACTGAATCAAGATGCCCCCTATTGAGCAACTTTACCAGCAGCTTAAGGAGGAATTGAGGGTAGCGAAGCTTGAGATACGGCGATTGACGGAGGAAAACAAGGGGATTCTGTAGTCCTCCTGTTGTGAGTCCTCAGGTCAAGAAGGGAACCTGGGCAGTGGCCGGACAGCATGGGACGAAGTTGAAGATCAAGAAGACGAATGGAGAGGTAGTAACGACGAAGAAGAAAGAGACTGCTGTGGAAACTTGAACTCCTTTTCTGTGCTACCAGACGAATGTGAGTCGACTACTGGGAACGTACGACGAACTGTACCAAGGAAGGTAAAAACATTGTTGTTTGGGATAGCCAAGTTAGATATATGGATAGGCCTTCTGCTTGACAGATAGGAGTAGGAGACAGAGGGTTTGCTTTCCTGGGGCTGGGATGGAAGACATTGTTAGCCGGCTTGACAACATCATGCATGGTAATGGGATCAATCCTATTATCTGCCTCAGTGCTGGAGGAAATGATGTATCCAAGCGTAGAAGTGAGGATTTAGTTAGTAGGTATAAGGCAGCAATAGACATCATTAGGAAGAAGGGAGGGAGCCCTGTTATATGTGGCATTTTGCCAAGAAGGGGTGTTGAAATGAATGGCTGTCCAGAGCGATTGGTATAAATTGCTGGCTGGACAAACACTGTAAGGATAATGCAGTCCCATTCATTGAACACCCCTTA
>WNWK01060037.1:0-10037 GCA_009830355.1 Cherax destructor
AGATAGTTTCCACCAATCCACAGATGATCCAGGACATTAGGGCTGTTTTACCAGGGCACGAGCCATTGATCCAGCCAACAGCACTCTCCTTGGTGCTCCTCTTGGGCCCAATGCCATCGATCTGGTCCTGGAAAAAAAAATCTCAGACCTCAGGACGATGGAAGGTAGGATGAAAGACATCGATACACATGATGCCTTCTACCTACTCACCAGGTGCCTGTCAATCCCAAAACTTACATACTTCCTGAGATGCTCCCAGCCTTCAGCAGCCCAAAACTCAAGGAATATGACTCTCTCCTCAAGACCATGCTAGAGAGTGTATTGAATCTTTCCCTCGAAGATGGACAGTGGTTGCAAGCCTCACTTCCAGTCAGACTTGGGGGCTGGGAGTACGCAAATCCTCCCAGATTGCCCTACCAGCCTTCTTATCCTCTTCCATAGCATCAAATGAGCTAATAAAACAAATTCTTCCAGACAACCTCAGTGATTCAGCAGGAATACAGGACCCTTGCTACACCAGTGCCATCACTGAATGGGAGACTCTTGCTGCTCCAACACCAAAACCTAGTGAAGAACTGGCCTACAAACAGTCAAGCTGGGACGGCCCCATCGCTGAAAAGATACTTGCCAATATGCTTAGGGCCATAACATCAGACAGGAAAACTGCCCGTCTCCTAGCTGTGAGTGCACATCACTCTGGGGACTTCCTCCAAACAGTTCCCATTTCGGCCATGGGAACACGCCTCGACCCTAAGACCCTTCGTATTGCAGTGGCTCTGCGCCTTGCTGCCCCTATTCACACGGAATATACGTGTATTTGCAGCGATGCGCAAGCCGACCAATATGGTCTACATGGTCTTAACTGTTCTAAAACCAAGGGTTGGCATGCAAGACACAATGAGGTCAACGACATCATAAAGAGAACCCTTGCTACAGCTGGATGCCCAGCCGAGAGAGAGCCTCGATCACTAGCAGCCAACAACGCCCACAACCCAGCAAACCGCCCCGACGGGATCACCATCTATCCTTGTAAGAATGGCAAGCTCTTAGCATGGGATTATACCTGTGTGTCGACACTGGCTGACACCTACATCCATCACAGTGTCGGGCGACAGGGAGGAGCTGCTGACCACAGAGAGGAGTACAAGAACGGCAAGTACAGGGACATAAGCCAACAGTATCAATTTGTCCCAGTGGGATCAGAGACCTTGGGAGCGTGGGGAAAAAATGCAACACGTTTCCCTAAAGAACTGGGTTCCAGACTCATCGACACCACCAGGGACCCAAGGGCAGCCACGTTCATGTTCCAGCGTCTCAGCGTGGCCATCCAGAGTGGAAACGCATGCTGCATATTTGGCTCACGTCCGGCTTCGGAGGAGCTGGAGGAGATTCATAATCTTTGATATATTGTACCATTTTATTCATGTTCATGTTTTCCATTGATGTATTCTGTCTGTTAATAAAGCATTCCATCATCATATATAGGGGGTGGTAGGAAAAGAAAATATTCAAACAGCTCCGGGGAGAACCTCGAGTTTTCCCTGAGGTACGTTTATTGTCTTCTCTGAGGATGAGGGTCCCCAATAAAGTTCCCGAGGTGGTACCTCCCTATATACATATATATATATATATATATATATATATATATATATATATATATATATATATATATATTAATATATATATATGCATAAACACACACACACACATGTGCGTACGGACATGTGTGTTTGTGTGTGTTCGTATATATGTGCATAAGTATGCTTGTTTGTAGGTGCTATGTGTGTAAATGTATGCATGCACTCACCTGTTTGTGGATGCAGGGGTCGATTCCCATTTTCTGGCCTTGCTTCTTCGATGATCGCTAGTAGGTCTACTCTCACACTGCTCCAAGGTCTTTATCATACCTAGTCTTAAAGCTGTGTATGTATTCTTCCTACACTACATCAATCTCCAGGTTTTTCCACTTCCTTACAACTTTATGACTGAGGAAATACTTCCTAACATCCCTGTGACTCATTTGAGTTTTACATTTACAGTTGTGACTTCTTGTTGCTGTGATCCATCTCTTAAACATTCTGTCTCTATCCACCTCGTAAATTCCTTTCAGTATTTGTTACGTCTTTACCACGTCTTCCCTCCCCAATCTCTCCTGTCTTCCAGTGATGTCAGATTGTTTTTCCTTAACCTCTTCTCACAGGACAAGCTTCTTTGCTCCGAGCCTTGTCTTGTTTCTAACTTTTGCACTTTCTCTAATTTCTTGACGTGATGATAGGTGCTAATGTTAAAATTGTGAAAATTATGTATCTTGCTTATATAAAATCATTGGTTGATTATGCCGCACCACTACTTGCTCTTGTATCTAACTGCAAGCTTGGAGGGCTTTAAAAACTGCAGAACGCAGCAATTTAGGATCATCCTAGGATGCCCTCGTACTGTCGATTGTTGGATCAGGCTTGCAGGCTGTCCAGGTCTGTTTGTAGTCCTGCCAGATCCTCATTCGATTTAATTCTCCACTTTAACTTTACATCATCTGCAAACAGTAACACTTCTGAATCTATCCATTCCGCCATGTCATTCACATACAACAAAAATAGCACTGGTCCTAGGACTGACCCTTGTGGAACCCGCTCGTCACAGGCGCTCACTCTGATACCTCGTCACATACCACGACTCGTTGTTGCCTCCTTTCATGTAGTCTCTGATCCATTGAAGTGCCTTTCCTGTTATAAGTGCCTGATCCTCTAGCTTTTGCATTAATCTCTTGTGAGGAATTGTGTCGAAGGCCTTCTTGCAGTTCAATAAAATGCAATCTACCCACCCCTCTCTCTCTTGTGTCTTACTTCCGTTACCTTGTCATAAAACACTAAAAGGTTTGTGACACAGGATTTGCCTTCCCTGAATTCCGTTCCAGGTGCTCTACCACTCTTTCCCTGATAATTTTCTCCATGACATTGCATACTATACACGTCAGTGACACTGGTCTATAGTTTATTGCCTCGTAATTGTCTCCTTTCTTGAAAATGGGGACTATTTTTGCTATCTTCCATACCTCAGAAAGTTGTCCAATTTCAATGGATGTGTTGAAAATTTTGTTAGTGGCACACACAGTATCTCTGCTCCCTCTCTAAGGACCCATGGAGAGATGTTGTCCGGTCGCACCGCTTTTGAGGTATCAAGGCCACTTAGCAGCTTCTTCACCTCCTCCTCGGTTGTGGGTACTTCAACACTTGTTGGTATATCCCTTGTTGGTGTACCTCTCTGCTCTGACTTCCCAGAGTCCTTTCTGACTCCACAGTAAATACTTCCTTAGATCTCATGTTGAGCTTCTCACATACATCTTGGTCGTTTCTTGTGATCTCCCAACCTTCTTTCCTTTGCCTGATTACCTGGTCCTTGACTGTTGTCTTCCTCCTGATGTGGCTATACATCAGCTTTGGGTGAGACTTGACTTTTGATGCTATGTCGTTTTCGAACTGTCGCTGGGCCTTCTTCCTTATATGTGCATACTCGTTTCAGGATCTTTGACTAATCTCTTTATTTTCCTGAGTGCTTTGTCTTCAGTACTTTTTCCATTCTCTAGTGCACATATTTTTTGCCTCCCTACACCTTTGGGTAAACCAAGAGCTCGTTCTGGTCTTCCATTTCTGTTGCCCTTGAGAACAACCTTTCCTCTGCCTCCTTACATTTTGTTGTTATGTAGTCCATCATTTCGTTTACGGACTTTCCTACCAATTATCTTTCCCACTGAACCTCCTGCAGGAAGTTTCTCATACCAGTGTAGTCCCACCTTTTATAGTTTGGCTTTTCCCATCCGACTCCTGTTACCCTCTCCACTTGTAACTCTACTATGTATTCAAAGCTCAGAACCATGTGATCACTAGCTCTTCAATATCCAAGCTACTCAGGGTGAGCATAAGGTCCAGTCTTGCTGGTGCATCCTCCTCTCTCTCTCTCTGGTAGTGTCCTTAACAAGTTGATGCATGAGGTTTTCCAGTACCACACCCATCATCATGGCTCTTCATTTTTCGGGACCCCCATGTGGCTCCAGGTTTTCCCAATCAATCAATGCTCTGGGTAGAGCAAAGTTATTAATATTACTAACTTTGTGTCCACCATTGCTCTTTTGCTCTCTTCATATTCTTCTCTTGGCTTCCTGCAGTTCTGTGGCGTGTTATACATCACTGCAATGACTACCTTATGTCCCCCAGACTGAATTGTACCTACTATGTAGTCCCTTTCGCTAATTTCGTCCATTCTTTTCATTTCCTCAAATCTCCATAGGTTTTAAATGAGCAGTGCAACTCCTCCTTCCCGTCTGCTCTGTCTTTCCTCAGGATCTGACATCCAGGTGGGAAGGTCGTGTCTGTTATTATCCCGATGAGTTTCATTTCTGCCACTCCTCACACTTATTTGTTATTTCATCCGCATTCGTATACCAAACCTTCAACTTCTTTTTTAAAACTGTGGTCTGGGGAGAATGATTGAGGGAGTGGGAGACCTGGCTGGGAACTATGGGGGGTTGTTGTAAGGGTGGAGTTTGTGATGAGGGAGGTGGAGTAGAGGGTACAGTGCGTGGGTTTGGTTTAGATTGTTTGGTTGCATTGGGTTTGTCATGGTTAAGGTCCTTCTGTGGGTGGTTCTGAGGTAGGTTGTATTTGCTCTTCCTCCTGAGCCTGGGTTCTCCTCCTCATCTCCGTCTTTGCCTCTCGTTCCATCTTGCACCTATGTATCCTCTCTTTCAGTTTTTGCCATTTTTCTTGTTTGTGTTCTGTTGTGGTCGAGGTACACCCTCTGGTACTTTCTTATGTCCGTTAGTCTTGCTTTCTCCTGCAGGATCCTGTTTCGAGCTGATTCTGCCTTGAATATTACTTTGACTGGCTGTTGTTTTTTCCTTTTGCAAAATCACCCAATTCTCAGAAAATTTGTCAACTGGGTCATGTCGTCCTCTCCTATTGCTTTCATGATACTTTCATTAGCTTTTTTTCTCCTCCTGTCATTTTGCTTCTTAAGTTTCCCCTTCAACTTCCTGGAGCCCGTAGACAAAAACTGACCTCTCCCTTTCGTCCTCCCATTGCATTACCCTTTGCATCCCCTGAGACAATTTAGTTGCCATTATTGAAGTGTTCCTTCCTTCAGTCTCTTCTCTAGCTGATGTCCCTGTGCTCAGTGGTCTGTCATTTTTCCTTCCCAGCTTTTATTGGGCACTTCTGAGGTCTGTTAGGGCCTTTGCATATAGCTTAGCACCTTCCTTTTCTTTAGTTCCTGATGTGCTCCTCGTCTTTTTCCAGGCTCCACAGTGGTCTGATAAGGCCTCTGCATTCAGTATAGCTCGTTTGTTTCCTACAGTCCCTTGTCTGTGAATGATGAAGCAGTTTCTGATGTCATGCCTGTACTGCTCTTCGGATCTTTAGACTGTTTCAGATTTTTTAGTTCCTCTTCTAAGCTCTGTATATTAGCTTCTGGTGCTATGGTTTGTAGCTCCCAATTCCTGCTCTCTGCAGCTATTCTTTCCTTCATTATCTTGCTTAGCTCTTCTAGCTTCCTTCCCCATTCTTCCTCCCTTTTTATGAGCTCTGCCACCCAATCTTCCCTCCCAGGTTCATGAGCCAGTCCCCTGGTTCTCCGTCCTGCTCTTTGGCACCCCATTTTTTTTTATACCACGGAAAGAAAAACTTAAGTGTTTTTATGTTGGTGATGTGATGTGTGTTCATGAGTGTGTGTATGTATGTGTGTGAGTGAGAGTGTGTGAGTGTGTGTGTGTGGAAGTGTTTGTTGTAGGGAGAGAGAGGGGTGGGAGGTAGGGAGGGGAAGGGATAGAGAGTGGGAGGGGTGAGAGATGGTGGAATGATAGGGGTACAGGGAGAGAGGGGGGGAGGAAGTGATGGAAAGGCAATGGGGGAGAGGAGGAGGGAGAAAAAGAGAGAGGAGAAAGGAGGAGGAGGAGAAGGAAGATGAAAAAGAAGGGGAAGCAGAGGAGGATAGGAATAGAGGGAGAGTGAGAGAGGGAGAGTGAGAGAGCGAGAGTGTGAGTGAGAGGGAGAAGGAGTATGGAATAGTGTGGGTGAGTATGTATGTCATAGTGTGGTTAAAGTGTAGGTGAGGCCTTTACAACGGTTCACGTACATGTATGTGTACGCACAATGTATGTTCTCACACGCTTTTGTGATCATGTAGTGTTTGTAAGGCCTAGTAAACTCTTCTCCAGACTCAAGTTTTTGTATCCTAATTTATATTTACTAGACAGTTCTTTCCTAGTGGAATGTAACCTTTTCTATTTATTGTTCTCTATAGTGGAACTAGACTAATAGACACACCTGCCTACCCTACCCAAGTGTGTTTGTGTGTTTGTGTATGTATGTGTGTGTGTGTGTGTGTGCACTCACCTAGTTGTGGTTGCAGGGGTCGAGTCATAGCTCCTGGCCCCGCTTCTTCACTGGCCGCTACTGGGTCACTCTCCCTTCGCCATGAGCTTTATCATACCTCTTCTTGAAGCTGTGACTGGATCCTGCCTCCACTACATCACTTCCCAAGCTATTCCACTTCCTTACCACTCTGTGACTAAAGAAATGCTTCCTAACATCTCTGTGATTCATCTGAGTCTTCAATTTCCAACTGTGACCCCTTGTTGCTGTGTCCCATCTCTGGAACATTCTGTCTCTGTCCACCTTGTCAATTCCTCTCATTTTTTATATGTCGTTATCATGTCCCCCCTATCTCTCCTGTCCTCCAGTGTCGTCAGGTCGATTTCTCTTAACCTCTCCTCGTAGGACATACCCCTTAGCTCCGGGACTAGTCTTTGTGCAAACCTTTGCACTTTCTCTAGTTTCTTTATGTGCTTGGCTAGGTTTGCTAGGCGCCCGTATGCTGCAGTAGTTATTTGGTTGATGTGCGCCTCAGGAGATGTGCCTGGTGTTATACTCACACCAAGATCGTTTTCATTGAGTGAGGTTTGTAGTCTCTGGCCCCCTAGACTGTACTCCGTCTGCGGTCTTCTTTGCCCTTTCCCAATCTTCATGACTTTGCACTTGGTGGGGTTGAACTCCAGGAGCCAATTGCTGGACCAGGCCTGCAGCCTGTCCAGATCCCTTTGTAGTTCTGCCTGGTCCTCGTAAGATTGAATTCTTCTCATCAACTTCACATCATCTGCAAACAGGGACACTTCGGAGGCTATTACTTTCGCCATGTGTGTGTGTGTGTGTATGTGTGAGGGAGAGTTGTAAGGGAGAGAGAAATGGGGAGGAGGAAAGAGTGATGGTGAGGTGGAGAGAGAGTGGGATGGGGGTACAGGGAGAGATAGAGAAAGGGGGGAGGAGAGGGAGGGAGGAGGGAAATGCGAGAGAGGGGGAATGGGGGAGAGAGAGAGAAGGGATCGAGAGAGAGAGAGAGGGAAAGGCGAATTGGGGAGAGAGGGAGAGGGAGGAGGAGGAGGAGGAGGAAGAAGAGGATTAGGAGGAAGAGGAAGAGGAGGAGGAAGAAGGGGAGGAAGAGGAGAAGAAAGAGAAGGAGGAAGAGAAGGAGAAGGGGGAGGAGGAGAGGGAGAGAAAGGGGGATTTGTGTATGTGTGAGTGCAAGGGTGTTCCTGTTTATTTGTTTGAGCCACTAACGGTTAGTAGACTGTGTACGTTTGTGCACAGATGCTTGTGTACACACATGTGTGTTTGTCTGTGTGTGTGTTTATGGTCACTTCGTATGTACACACTCACTTCGTATGTACACACTGTCTTTGTGTCCTTAAATTACTCTGTCAGTTCTAGAAACCTCTTTGTCCTGCTCCTACCCTTATTTGGCAACTATGTTTACTGCCAGTTTTCTGACCTAAGTGCCTGTGTGCATACTCACTATTGTGTGTGTCGGCCTTAATGTGGTGACGCAAACTTTCCTACCGAGCTTTTCTTCTTTACTAAATGTTAAGTGCTGTATGTATGATATTCAGCTCTCCGGATTAAGGTTTGTGACCCCTAGTTACCAGTGATGCAGGGCCAAACTCTAATCAATCAACATGCAACCAGAAAAAGGTGATTTGTACATCATACCTGGCAGAGGTGTCTTCTGGAATCCCGGCTATAACTCCGTAATTAACTAAGAAGTTACTATATAAAACATGACTAATTGCTATAACAGTTGCTTGTTTTCTTAACCAATATTTAGGAACAATTATTTATGAAAATAACTTTCAGAGAACTTTAACTGATTTGTAGACACTGTAGGAATGTACGCGTGGGAATAAATCTCACAATACAGTGACTGGAACAATACACACACAACCCGCACATATAAAAAGAGAGGAGCTTACGACGACGTTTCGGTCCGACTTGGCCCTGGTTCCCCTTCAGTTTCGTGTTCTCTTTAATTACAGTAGGGTCCCACTTTATGACGTTTCGCTTTTCGGTGTTCCGCTAATACGAACATTTCAAATTATGACCAAAACTCGCTATATGGATCCCCACCTGACTTTCTAATTCGTTCACCGCGCCCCAACCGGTTTGTTTACATTCTCCATGAGCACCACGTCTCTCCATTATGTCTGGAAACTTTCCAAAATTTTAAGTGTTTTAAAGTTATTTCTTGTTTTATATATTGTGGAGAAAATTCTCCAAGAGAGGGGGGGTATCAGCCCTTTTCAAGGGCCCTGCCCTTTCCTCCCTTGGAAAAGGGCCAGACGGGGCATGTCTGGCTTCCTGATCAACAAACTTAATTCATAACATATGTACGGACCAGAAAGCAATACATCACGTCTAGCTGACCAGAGTTGCAAGGTATGTGAGTGACAGAATATAGATATGTGACTCTTTACCTTAGCAGGGAAAGTTATAGAAACTGCTGTATTAGTTTCTACACTTGACTTTACAATCTTGTGCTCCAGTGATCGAAGTATTTATAGAACACAAGCATTTGAATTGCAACTTGTTGCAGTGTTTTGCAAGTATTGAAATATTGCTGAGGTCAGTGATGCCAAGCCCGCTGAGCTGCGGGATGCAGGAGCTTGACAGATTGAACTTATAAACTAACAAGGAAAGACTTACGGTGCGAGGATTTAACCTAACAAAGGAAATTGTGTGCGTCCGTCATCCTATTCAATCTCCACTAACATCGGGAAATCGGATAAGAACTCGGTTCCAGCGCGTTTAATGATTAAAATCGCGGTATATTCAGAAGGTACAGTTTTTATACTGAAAAAAGACTGAAATTGAAGAATGAAAAGGGGACAATGAGTGCTTCGTTAAAAGGCAGTAACTCTTCAGCAGCATTCTTCAATCAAGAACAATATCCGGGGGGAATTAAGGGTTGTTTCAAATACCCAGATAACCTCAGACATGTTTATGTTCATAAAAATGCGCAGTTGGGAACATTATCATAATCTAGGCAGATTTATCAGTCACCCAGTTACTCGTGGGCGATCCGCCCAAACACCTAGTAAAAAGCTGTTCATCCATTAAATGACTGATTATATGGATACGCTCCTTTTTTGGGAATAATATAAGTCTCTGTTTGATTTTTTTTTCCTACAGCCCTGTAAGGAATGTGAATGTCGGGTCAACCATTTTTCTGGGGTGGCTGGGTAACGTGGATGATCTACAAGCTAAGTATAGCAACATTTACGGAAATTTTTCATAGGGGGACTTTCCTCCCAAAAATTTTGGGCCTTGAACTGGATGTTTGATTGTATTCGAACCAAATGGCCACATGATTCCAAAGGGATAAGTATCTACGATCCAAGGTCCTTGAGAAAGCTGTAAAACTATTGTTTTTAAAAAGAAACCAAATATTGAGCCCTCTCTCATTAAAGGCATGGGGCCTTTGGGGGCATAGAAAACATGAGGGCAAACGCCACCCAAGGTTGGGGGGCAGTACTGGGGGGCACCCCATCACCCACCCCCCATGCGGGGGACTCGTTTTAATTCTGCTTAAGCAGCGAGAAGCAGACTGGGTAAGCTGGGCTGAATGTGTATACGTGTAAATAATATATGTATACACAGAGTTTATACAAGTGTTTATAATTTATAGACACAAATTAAGAGAAAAACGTGTATTAT
>WNWK01060038.1:0-10036 GCA_009830355.1 Cherax destructor
ATAAAACTCCCTAATTTGCGCCCACATTCATCCACCACCTTAACAAGTTATCCCCCTCTTCTCTTCGCCCAAACCCCCCCACCATTTAAACTGCATTGGGTTATCCCCCCCCACTAGTAATCCTACATTCAATTTCCAATAACCCCTATCCCCTTTTCAAGCCTTCCCAATTCAAATCAACTAAAACCCCCCTTTATCTGAAAATCCCCAAAATCTATGGTTTGAACCCTACCCACTACACCCCATGGGTTTCATAAATCCTATCAAGTCTCGCCCCCTACCCCTTTTCCCCACAAAAATATTTATCCACAGGGCCCCCCACACCTACCACATCCTTTAATCCACACTTCCCCGGGAAATCCCGTAAAACCAACTCGCACCCGCCCCCCCTTTCCCCTCCCTCATCCCGATAACCAGTTATAATTGCCCCCCACTACCACCACTCCAGGCAAGTCCCCGAAGGGCCTTTCATGAAGTCTGAATAAAACCCCCCTTTACCATTCGTGACTGCTCTGCTCATATGACACCCCAAAAACATACCCTGACCCCTCCCGACCAGACCTTCCCTCGGGAAAAACCCTACACCCCCCAAATTTCCCCCCAAAACATTAGTCGAAAAAGGGGTTGACTCCCAAATGGCAGCTACCCCCTTTAGCCTACCCCAAAACCCGCAAAAACCCCATCCCTTTTACTCTTTAAAACCCCTTCCCCACCTATTTAAAACTCCTTTGGGGGAAAGGGCCCCCTGACGCTAAAAAAGTCGCAAGGCGTCTCCACCCAGGAACGGGTTTCTTTCCCCTTTCATACCATTAACATTTATTGTTAGACACTGGAATGCAAGTGCAAGGTTTTCCCTTCGGCCGAGGGGGTGGCTGCGACCCTGACTTGCCCTTACCCACTCCCTTACCCACATGTTTCCCCCCCTTGACGGGGTCCTGACCCAAAATGGCATCTAAATATTTCCTGGCAATCTCCACCAAAGACCTTTTACCCGGTCTCTGAGCCGGCGTAAGAACGTTGTCACTATCGGACTGTGTGCCGGCTCTCTTACGGGTTCCCACCACCACTTCGATTCCCATGGCCCTATCTGACTGATGCACCTCTGCCGACACTATTTCATGTGTTAAACACTGACTGGCCTGATGTGCTCCACTGAGGCCTCTACCACCGGCTCTACCACTTCAACTGCTTCCACCACATCAACACTGCCTTCCCCAGGCAACACTGGAAGAGGATCCTCCATAATGCCTCTCAACACCTCCTCCAGAGGTAAATCCTCGCAAGACACAACACCTGTGTTATCCACAACACTCTCACTTGGAGCCTCAGGCTCCTGGGGCAAAGTGCAGAAAGCCTCCCCTGCCCCATCAACTATTTCACTCCAAAAACCCTTTCCCCTTGCACCTCCTGAGGTACTTTCACCAGGTCCTCCCTGGCTCCCTGACCAGCCGGCTCCCTGCGGGCCACGTCCTGTCTAGGTATCACTCTCCTCATGTAGTCTGCAGCAACGTGGTTATAGGCGCCACATAGGCGGCAAGTCCTCTGTTGCCCCGGGTATGTCACGTATAGTTGATTCCTGAAGTCAGACATCACCACATATGACGGTATCGGCTTACGTAACGTCATTTTCAGGAATAAGTCCCTTCATAGAGGCCCAACATGGGACCCTCCTCCACTTCCCAGCATTCACCGTGTGGATCACTCCATACTCGCTGAAAAGACCACTAATATCCGTCGCATTCGCTTCAAAAGGAACGTTCTTGACCTTGATAAAAGTATATGTCCTTGATACGTCTTTCAACCGAACTTGCATCGTGGAGTTGACCGTATATACCTTGTCCTGGTGCTGATCAACAAGGCGTTCATAAACTGCAGCAGTTAGTAGTTTGACGAAACTCGGTTGATCCGTTTAGCGCTACGCCGTATAAATCCATAATATCTAAGCCGTACACATCATGCAGAATCGTAGGGAGCACCGTAGCAGCCATGGCTGGATGTATGACGCCGGTGACCATGTCAATACACACTATGTTAGAACGACGTCGGCTAACAGTCTCCATGACAGTAGTTTAAGCAGTTAGCCAATTACGAAAGAGTGTCACCAGGCGGCAGACCAGTGTACAGCACGTCCACCCCCGACCGAAGCAGGGAGGCAACTAGCTCATTGTGTACATTACACAATGAACGGTTTAATGGAGCTAGAATCGCTAGCGGGGTTGAAGCAGTGCTATGGGGACATCGGCCATCCGCTTACGTTTTGCGGGCTCAGAGTCGCCGTCGGTGGGCGACATCCGTTATGAGCATGCAGACATCGGAAGGCGTGGCAGGGTATCGTCCGGATAATAAATTAACAAGTACTGAGAGTATAGGGTTTTATGTCGACGAATATTTCCGTAAACATACTATGAGTCAAGGAGTTAGCTGCAGGCGGTCGAGTCGTTCGGTAATTATATACCTAGTAATATAACCGAAGATGATAGGGTAACACTCTGAGAGCGAATGGTTTGACGTTACATCAGCGAGTGGTGGTTACGAACGCACTGCTCTACGCCAAAGTGTGGCACGTTGCGCAACACTTTCCTATAGCGCGTGTTGATGTGCAAAAGGGTTTTTAGCACGCGTTTATCGATTTGTGTGGGGTAGTGGTTGTAATTGGTTGCGGCGAGACGTAGTGTGTTTACCGGTAAAACGTGGAGGTCTCGGTTTGATTGATTTACGAATACATGCCATAGGAATGTTTGTGAAGGTGTTTATTTGACAGCGATTTCGAATGGTACGATGTCCCTTCCAGCATTGCATGAATATGTTTGTAAGTGGCACAGCGGAGACGAATGCCGCATTGGGATAGACTTTCTCCACTGCCTTGTTTATGTGCGACAATCGGGAAATATGCCCATACGAGTTCTTATACGGGGTGTGGTACGGCCTGTTGTTCCGCCAGTGCATTGCCTTTTTCCTGTGTACGAGTGGTCAGGTATTTGGAGACGTTTCGCTGAATTACGTATTCATCCGAAGGTGCGCGAAGTATATTATAAGTTCTTACATAACATCCTACCGTCAAAAGTGGTATTATATAATCGACGCCTCATAGAAGGGGAAATGTGTCCTGCTTGCGGAGCGATCGCGGATTCTTATCATAGTCTATATTTTTGTGAAAGCTTAGGGTCTAGACGAGAGTTGCTCGGTAAAGTAGTACGTGTTGTCGGGGGACGCGGTATTCGAAGTCTTCGAGCACTAAGTCTAGACATAGGTGGAGTTTCATCTATCGTACAAAGAACGATTGGATATATAGTTACTGATTATGTATATACCTTGTGGGTGTGTGGCGAGAGGTCTGCCAATGATTGTATACAGGTGCTTTCTGTTATCGCACCAAATGTCAAACAAACTCCTGTCTGGCCTCAGTGGCCAGTCGAGTTTCCAGTTGAATATCAGGAATTCACAGTCCAGTCATTATTAAGACTCGTCGAGTGAAGGGAAAACCGGCTCCTTCATGTATGTAGGTATATCAAGGGGGTCGATTGATTACTCTTGACTGATTTTATATTTCCTGTAGTGTGAGATTGTTGATTACATTGAGACGAAGCTGTGTCCTTTACCGTACTTGTAAACTTCCATTTCACGGTTATAATTATATTCTGTTTTGTTCACAAGTATTCTCTCATTGTATAATTATACGTTCATGACAATGAATGTATTGTATTTAATTGGTATATATTTTCTTGAGAGTGGATTGAAAGGTGAGGTAGTGGGTACGGGGCGGTTACTCGCCACCCACAGCTGTAACAAGCATGAGAGTTCTATGTTCTTCAGCCTAGTGCTGAAGCAGAGTATCATATTTATTATATTATGTACAGGCGGAAAGTATATCCGCTTACCTATTGAGGAATTACCGTTTTGCTGTGAGCCGGGAAAGGGGAAGGGAGAGGCTCGGGGAGGCCGAGAGGTAGCATTCTGCGACTTTCCTGTAATTATTGAATTGTACAATTATATCCATTGTTTACTCATTGTACTATAAATATTGTGTTATAAACAATGCAGATTCAATACAATGTAGGTGCGGGTGGGGTAGTTTTCGAGGATAGGTAGTTTTCACCCTGCTATTGTATGGTAGGGTGAGTGGTAGAATGCTGGTATGTCGTGTTGCACCTGGAGAAAATCTCTTTTATATATTTATTATATACCTGTAATGATGCATTTTCAATAAAAAAAAATGTAAAAATTCTATGCACATAAAGGGCCCAAGAATCTGGAATTCATTACCAGTAAATATTAAGTTAACCTTGTCTGAAAATCAATTTAAGACTCTTCTCAAAAAACACCTACTCACCCTAAACTAAATATTCATACTGTAACTTACTTTCAAAAATGCTCAATGTTATTTTCCTTAAGATAATCTCAAGTTTATATTACCATCCTCCTAAACACTTAATACAATTTAATATCATCATATTGTCATTTTAAAAGTATAATATCATCATATTGTAATTTGAAATAAAATATATAACTAGGATATACTCAACCAATTTCTCTAGTATTATGTACATAGTCTATAAGTCATTAGATTAAGCTGCCCCTAATGCCATGGCATGTCAGTGGCTCTCCTTGCACTTCACCATGGCATGTCAGTGGCTCTCCTTGCACTTCACCATGGCATGTCAGTGGCTCTCCTTGCACTTCAGTTTATGATTGTAACTGCCAATATTTATGTATAATTGCAAAGAAATATAATTTACTTTACTTTACTTTACTACTTTACTTAAATACTTGTACAGGTTATTAAGTCAACATGTTACACTACCTGGAGTCTACCTGGAGACAATTCCAGGGGTCAACGCCCCCGCGGCCCGGTCCGTGACCAGGCCTCCTGTTGGACCAGAGCCTGATCAACCAGGCTGTTACTGCTGGCCGCACGCAGTCCAACGTACGAACCACAGCCCGGCTGGTCAGGTACCGACTTTGAGAGTACAGGTTTAGGAACTTCAAGCGTTCCCAGTAGTTGAGGTGGTTTATCGCACTTATGCGTGCGGTGAAGGTTCTCTGCACATTTTCAAGGTCAGCAATTTCACCCGCCTTGAAAGGTGCCGTTAGTGTGCAGCAATATTCCAGCCTAGATAGAACAAGCTATCTGTAAAGTGTCAACATGGGTTTGGCATCCCTGGTTTTGAAGGTTCTCATTATCCATCCTGTCATTTTTCGAGCAGATGCAATTGCTACTTGTTATGGTCCTTGAAGGTGAGATCCTCTGACATGATCACTCCCAGGTCTTTGACATTAGTTTTTCGCTCTATTGTGTGGTTGGAATTAGTTTTGTAATCCGAAGAGATTTTAATTTCTTCACGTTTTCCGTATCTGAGTAATTGAAATTTCTCATCATTGAACTTCATATTGTTTTCTGCAGCCCATTTAAAGATTTGGTTTATGTCTGCTTGGAGTCTAGCCGTGTCTTCAACGGTGGACACTGTCATACAGATTCGGGTGTCATCTCAAAGGAAGACACAGCACTGTGGCTTATATCCCTGTCAATATCTGATATGAGGATGAGGGAAAAGGATGTGTGCAAGTACTGTGCCTTGTGGAACAGAGCTTTTCACAGTAGCTGCCTCAGACTTTACTCTGTTGACTACTACTCTTTGTGTTCTACATGTTAGGAAATTATAGATCCATCTACCAACTTTTCCTGTTATTCCTTTATCACGCATTTTGTGTGCTATTACACCATGGTCACACTTGTCAAAGGCTTTTGCAAAATCTTGTATATAACATCTGCATTCTTTTTATCTTCTAGAGCATCCAGGACCTTGTCGTAGTGGTCCAGTAGTTGGGACAGACAGGAGCGGCCTGCTTTAAACCCCTGCTGTCCTGGGTTGTGCAATTGATGTGTATCAAGATGGGTGGCGATCTTGCTCCATAGAACCCTTTCAAAGATTTTTATGATATTGAACGTTAGCGCAATTGGTCTGTAGTTCTTTGCTATTGCTTTACTGCCCCCTTTGTATAGCGGGGCTATGTCTGTTGTTTTTAGTAGCGGCGGGACGATCCCAGTGTCCATGCTTCCTCTCCATAAGATGTTAAAAGCATGTGATAGGGGCTTCTTGCAGTTCTTGATGAACACGGAGTTCCATGAGTCTGGGCCTGGAGCAGAGTGCATGGGCATGTCATTTTTGCCTTTTCGAAGTCATTTGGCATCGTGGTGATGTCAGAAAGGCATGCGTCTGTCAAATTCTGTGGCACTCTCATTAAAAATTAATTTGGTTTTTTCGATTTTCAGTCATACTGGGATTAAAATAACTCACTCTTTCCCCTTGCTGTCATCTGAAAAGGACCCCCCCCTTTTTAAAAGGGGGCCCACTACTGGTTGTTGTTCTCGACTTTGATTTTGCATGGAAAAAAGAAGTACTTTGGGTTTCTTTCAATTTCATTTAGGGTTTTTTTGTTTTCCCCCGTGTTTTTTTGATTCCTAAAAGTTCCCTTTTTTAGTTTTAATTCAATGTTTGCTATTTCTCTGACTAGTGCCCCCCTACGTATTTCAGAGATATTGGGGCCTCCTGTAGCCGCTCCGTTATTCTTTGCCTTCGCCTGTAGGGGGAGCGCCTCTTTTTCTAGTTTGCATTTTTCCCCCCCTTTTCCTTAAGGGAATTTGCCTTGAGCAAACCTCAAGTGCCACAGAGTTAATTTTTTTAGACATAGGTTGGGATCCGTGATGCTTAGGCAGTTTTCCCGTTTATATCATTTAGGACTTGGTTTCTTGGTCCCACCTTATGTTTTTTTTATTGAAGTTTTAATTTGGGAAAGCTCCCCCACGGCTGATCACATTTTGTTGATCTTGGGCCCCCCCTTTTGCATGTCGGGAAACCCCTATTATGTTTTTGATCTGAGTATATTTTTTTTTATATGATGAAAAATTTGTATCAGATCATCATTGTTGGTGAAGATGAGGTCCAGCGTATTCCTAATCTTTTGGGCTCCACTATTTGCTGGTTTAAGGTGAATTTGTTGCAGAGATTTAAAAGTTTTGCATGTGTGAATTTTCATCTGAGCTGCCTCCTGGTGTTATCTCTGCCCCCTTTTTTTGCAATGTTCCTCCTTTTTTTGGTGCCTGAGGTTGAAATCCCCCAGTAGCAAGATGTTGGGGGGAGGAGCTGGAAGTTTTCCAGACAGGGGGCAATTTTCAGAAGCTGTTCCTGGAATTGTTTGGTTGCACCCGGGGGTTGTAGACAACCACGATGACTAGGTTTTATTTCCCCACCTTTATTGCTAGTACTTCAACTACATCATTTGAGGCATATAGTAGTTCTGAACATATAAGTGACTCTGTGAAAACAGGCCAACCCCCTTTTTGCCTGTTCCTCTGTCACACCTGTATAGGTTGTAGCCCGGGATCCATATTTCATTGTAAAAATGATCTCTTATGTGGGTCTCAGTAAAAACCGAAACATAGCGTTTGACTCTGAAAACAATCCACGAATAAAAGGTCCTTTTGTTTGTTGCTGGTTGGGGGCCCTGTATATTAGCAAAGAATGTAGTTGGATTGGGGGTATGGGGGGGGGTTTTTTTCCGGGGCCCCTATCTTTTTGGGGGAGGCCACTGATGGGTTTCACCCCCGAAATGCTTTCAGTTGGTGTACAATTTCTGTTATTTCCTGCCAGTTTTTTTTCCTTCCGCCACTAAAAACCCTCTCCGGAGTGGCTGTGGCTACCCAGATTTTGCCATGGTCTGGATGGTCTGTGTCGCCTCGTACCCTTTGGGGGGGATGCCTGGCAATATAAGAACACTGTCTTTCCTGGGGAAATTATGTGTGACACATTTCAGGGTGGAAAAACTTTTTAGGACGGGAGGTTGCATTTGCCGTTTTCAAAGATCACGGCATTTTTTTGGGGGGATCATAATTTCCCCGACCCATCTGATTTCCCCATTTTCCATGCCTCCCCCATACCAAGTTATATTCACATAGGCCTGGTTTCCGTTTTTTCCCCGGTTTTTTTTACTGTGTTCCCCATTGGTGGGTTTTTTTCCTGTCTTGTGTCTGCCTTCATTACTGGTGCTAACAATGGAGTCTTCAACTTTTTTCCCGGAATTTATCTTCAGTATTTCCCTGGGCATCCCCTTTTTTTATCTACCGTGGTATTGTTTTTTTGTACCACTGTTTTGTGTGTGTCCTTGTCTACACCTGTTTCCCTCATTTATTTCACTAGAGCTACTGTCCCCCCTTTAGGTCCCAAAAATTTATTTCTCCATTCTTAAATATATTGGGTATCATTTCAACATCTGTACCAGGGGCGGTAGCACCATCTGGCCCTGATTTTTTTTTTTCCCAACTATTATAGAAAGCTGTCATGTTTTTTATGAAGTCCGATTTGGTGTTGTCATCTTTTAATATCCCCTGTGATTTTTTTCCCCCGTTCGGTCTCATTTGGGGATACCCAAAAAAAATTCCCTTGTTTATCTCGGGTAGTAGAGTCTTGAATGCCTACACAAGGGGGGGCAGCATTTTTTCCCCTAAAGTTGCATGTAATCCATACAGAGAAACGTTTGGTTGTTTGTTTCATATTTTTAAAGGGTTTCATGATTGATTGATTTTTGGTTTTGGGTTTTTTACCGTATATTCTACTAATAGGTTCCCGAAGTGGTGATTCGTCCATTACAACATTGTACCATGATGGTGGTACAATATAAATTTGACACATATGCGACACTTGGGTATCTTTATTGGGGAAAGTTTCGCCCACAGTGGCTTCATCAGTCCAATACAAAGTAGAAAGGTGTAAGGAGAGGAGGAGTTTGAGGTAATCAGTCCCTCGGCCTGGAGTCGATGTGTTCAGTCCATCAATCTTGTTGGGGAAATACAGCACATATCCGTAGAGGTGGCATATACTGTATTAATATTGGTAGAATTACCGACAATATGTTATGAAAAAAAGGGCACAAATGCAACTAATGTGACTTTTTTTTTTGGCAACGACATTTTATTGCAATACTAGTATTGCACCTCATTTTTGAGCCTATAAAACCCCCTGTGTCTATGTATTGTTTGTAACGGCTTGACAATGCTCCTGGAGAGCGAAACGTTGCCACAATAAAATGTCACATTAGTTGCATTTGAGTCCTTTTGGCTTTATACTGTAGTCAGGTGAGGGAAGTTTTAGGAGGCGGGGGTGGTACCATCCACTAGTGAAATGGTCTTCGACCCCAAAGGGTTTGGGCAAGGTTAAAAAAGTTTTTTATAAAAAAACCCAAGATGTTGCTGTCTCAGACAAGATGTAGATGAATGGTTCAGAGAAACCCACAAGTTATAAATTAGACACATAGGCAACACTTGGGTATCTTTATTGAGGAAATGTTTCGCCACACAGGGTTTATCAGTCCAATACAAAATAGGTTTGCAGTCGCAGCCCAGCTCTGGTGGTGGAGGGTGTGCGGTGCTCTGAGCTGACCCCCGGCGGCAGTTTGCAGCACTTTGGTTTTCCCAAAAAACATGGCGACAGCCGGGAAAAGGGGGAAGTTTGAATACAGTCTGTGTGGACCTTGTGACTGGCGTTTTTAAACCCTGCAACGGCCGAGACTGTTACCAACGATATTATGGGTGTGTATGGACTGGATACAGGCGATTTGTATGGCGTTGCCCTGAATGGGATGAATAAATATTTGTGAAACTTCTGACGGGGGAAATTTATAAACGACTTGAGATCAACCAGGGTAATGTATACACGGTGCACACTGGGTTTTTAGGTAAGGTTGAAGGACGTTTCACGTACATACATTTGGGTATGTTTGAAGAACGTCCCATTTGAGGCAGACCCGACGGACATCCCCGTGCTGTTTTCAGTGCATACGGAACGATACACGCAGCTACCCCCGGAAAGGGGGGAGGGGGCCTTTGGTGGGCCTATTTGAGGGGGCGTTCTCTTTTAAAATGACCTTTAGGCACCCTATACCGTCCTACGTTGTTCTACCAGACTTCAGGACTCAAGGTTTTAATCTACATGGGGCCGGGAGGGCGTGCGCCTGTGTGGCGCCTACGATCATGTGGCAGCTG
>WNWK01060039.1:0-10036 GCA_009830355.1 Cherax destructor
ATGGAAAAGGCATATAGATCAGCTCATGCCAAGGTTTAGGAGGGAGCAACCACTAATTCCAACAGTACCAGAAGCAGTAAGTACAGTGGACCCCCAGTTGAAAATACTCCTGAAGTCTGCTCAAGTGCCATTACCGAACGAATTTCCCCTTAAGAAAAATGTCACATAGGTTAGTCTTTTCAGACCCCCAAAAATACTTTTCCACAAGCACTTACAATATTATACTTACATAAATGTACGATTTCGGGGTTTACGAAACTCGGGGGTCCACTAATGGTTTAGAGGAACTGGCCACAACAGATAATAATGGTAATAAACTTAAAGAGCAGGTTAGCATACAGGAAGAACCTCCTGGGAGGTTTGCTAAGGGAACTAGCCGGGTGAGAGAAGAGGAGGCACCTCAGGACAGCGCAAACCCTCCAATTCTCCGGCGTTCCAGCAGAGTTGTCAAACCTCAGATAGGTTGGATTTATAGTTGGATGATATAATGTAATTTAGAAAGGAGGAATGTAAGGGTTGGGAGCAGTAGGAGGATTGAATACTGTTTGTTTGGTTCAGTCATTTATAATTGTTTTGTTATTGTTGTTGCTTGTTATGGAGCGGCCCTGGAGAGTACATTGTTAGTGTTACTCTGGGTTTTATTAACCTACAACCACTACAGACAGGGTGAGGTAGTAACTTCTTCAGAGATTAGGGTAATGTGTTCTATGTGGACTAAGTTGCAAACATTTGTTGAAAAACACCACCCTGAGCAAGCTGAAATAAGCCATCTCTGCAACCAGTTCAGTGACAGAGCCATGTTGCACTTCAGGAAAATGTTAAAGAAGCACCAGAAACAGAGCACTCTTGACAGCTATTTTTTGAGGTAGAAGTCCAGTGACTCTCAAGCTGGTCCTAGTGGCATTAAAAGAAAAAGAAGGGAAGTAACCCCAGATAAGGACTTGTTACCTGAAGTCCTTATGGAGGGGGATTTCCCTTCCAAACACTAACCCCTCCCCCTGTCCTCCTCCCTATCTTCCAGATGCCAGCAACTCTCTTCAATAAAGGTAAGTAAATGTTATTTATTACAGTGGTCCCCCGAGTTACGAGCACCTCGGAAATCGTACAATTATGTAAGTGTAATATTGTAAATGCTTTTGTAAGTGTATTTTTGGGGGTCTGAAATGGACTAACCTATTTGACATTATTCCTTAAGGGAGAAAATTCGTTCGGTAATGGCACTTGAGCAGCCTTCTGGAATGAATTATGCTCGTAACTCGGGGGTCCACTGTTTTATGTTATTTATTATTTATGTATTTATTATTAATTTTGTGTTAATAATGTTGTTTTGTGTTGTTTTGTGTATGTAAAACTATAGTTAATCTTTACAAAATTAATTTTTTGTGAATATTTTTGGGTGTCTGGAACGGATTAATTGTATTTACATTATTTTTTATGGGAAATAATGGTTCAGAAATCGGCCAGTTCGATTTTAGGCCTAGCTCCTGGAACGGATTATGGTCTATTTCCGGGGGTCCACTGTATACTGAAATATTCTAGCGGCTTCAAATCAAGCGGGAGAAAGCTGGTAGGCCCACATATGAGAGAATGGGTCTGTGTGGTCAGTGTGCGCTGTATAAAAAAAATCCTGCAGCACGCAGTGCATAATGAGAAAAAAAAACCTTGACTGTGTTTTTGGATTAAAACGCTGACTTTGAGGTGTATTTTCATATAGTATTTATGGTTGTATTCTCTTTTTCTTGGTCTCATTTGATAGAATGGATAACATATTACAGAAATAGACATGATTTTGATTAGTTTCATGATGAAAATTACCTTGAAATTGAGCTCAAAATAGTGGAAATGTTCGATTTTTACCAATGTTCAAGAGTAAACAAATCACGCCATGCGTCCAATACACGTCAATTGGTGAGCCTAATATTCTTTCACAAGTGCACTGATATTATTTATACCATTTTTACAATAATGCAGTAGTCTGCATAACAGTAAATCTTTTATTTTTTGTGTGAATAAAAAATCAAAATAGAAAGCAAGAGTAATATAAGAGGGGCCTAAAGACATGACTAATGAACAGAGAAAATCTTATTGTAGTGCCAGGAATGTCTGCACTGTTTATTCTGGACCCTATTTTGAAATTGACATCCTTTTTATTTTGCATAAAATTGGCCAAATTACCAATTTCTGACCACTTTATTGGGTAGTTGAAATCGGTAAATTGGCGGTTTCTTGTACTCAATCGATAGAACAAATGGAGTTCTAAAGAAATAGCTTTGAGTTTGGTCGACTGAAACAATGAAATTGGCCGAAAATAGGGCTCAAAGTCGCTCAGATCACTAATTTTGCGAGAGCATAATTCCATAAGTTTTCCATCAAATTTCGTACTTTTGGTGTCATTACCATCGGGAAAAGATTCTCTATCATTTCATAAGAAAAAATAATTTTTTTTTTTAGAATATTTTGCGACTTGGAATGACTGTTTCAGAAATGGGCTTGCAACAGTCAAAGGGTTAAAAATAAGGCAGAAGACATAAACAGCTTACCAACTTTTATGTACAAAAAAGCTTCTCAGGTACTGTCACCAATTATTGCAACACTCTTCAACAAATCCATTGAATCCTCCACCTTCCCATTAATTCTCAAAGTAGCGAGGGTCATCCCAATCCACAAAGGAGGTGATCAAGCAGACTTGAATAATTATAGACCAATATCTAACTTACCTCTGCTTTCTAAAATCTTTGAAAAATTAATTCATAGGCAGATCTATTCCTACATCGTCTCACACAACGTACTCAACCCCTGTCAGTTTGGATTTAGGACTAACAAAAGCACAAATGATGCTATTATACACATGATAGAGCTAATATACACCGCTCTTGAGAAGAAAGAAGTCACACTGGGAATCTTCATTGATTTACGTAAAGCTTTACTGCTCACAAAATTAGCACACTATGGTATAAAGGGCACTCACTCAACTACCTAAAGTCATACCTTAGTAACAGAAGCCAATACGTGTACACAAATGGAGCTAACTCTTACACAACAAATTACAGCGGTGTCCCCGGAAGTGTCCTAGGCCCCATTCTTCCTCATTTACATCAATGACCTACCGAATGCATCACAACTCTTAAACCCATTTTTTTGCAGATGACACTACATATTTTTTCTCTCACCCAAACCCAGTCATTTTTCCCACACTGTTAATGTGAATTACAGAAAATATCTATGGGGATGACAATAATAAGCTTCTCTCAATACTGACAAAACCTATTTCATTCAGTTTGGAAACAGAGCTACAAATGTTCCCTTAACATAACGCTCAATGGATCACCCATAAAAAGATCACAGGGAAAATTTTTGGGGAATCCCCGACAGTAGCCTCAAATTCCAAACACACATACAAAAATTTTCCCCAAGAAAATCTCAAAGACAGTAGGCATACTCCAAAAAGATATGCTACTATGTGCCTCCCAGCTCTCCTTGCACTGTATCATTCACTCATCTACCCTTATCTCACCTATGGAATTTGTGCATGGGGTCAAAAAATTTAAAACACCTTAGATGCTATACCCGCAAAAGGTGCAGTTAGAATGATAACAAATTCCCTCTAGACAACATACTCCACCAATATTAAAAAATCTAAAACTACCCCCCTAAAGAACATTCACACTTATTCTTGTGCCTACTACATACATTTTTCCCCAGTTACGATGGCCCCCAAAAATCCCCTTTTATGTAAGTTTATTTTTTAAATTTTTTAAGTATATTTTTGGGGGTGTAAAAGGACTAGTCTATTTTACATTATTCCTTATGGGGATAAATTGTTGGTAATGGCACTTGAACAGCATTCTAACGAAAAAAAATCGTAACTGGGGACCACTGTACATAGAACTCTACACTAAATATAAACCCCCCCTCAAAATTCTCCTCACCAACTTTAACAGGACCCATGACCATAACACAAGACACAGATCACTTTTTGATATACCCAGTGTCCATATCACCTGTGAAAAAAATTTATGCACATAAAGGGCCCCAAATCTGGAACTCATTACCAGTAAATACTAAAATAACCAGGTCTGAACATCAATTTAAGACTCTTCTCAAAAACCCCTATTCACCCAAACTAAGTAATCATACTGTAAACTACTTTCAACAATGCCCTTTTTATTTTCCCATAATATAATTTCAATATTTACTATTGATATAACCATCCTAAAAAAAACTTTGTCACAATGTAATATCCTGATTGTAATTTGAGTAAACATTATCTCCTATAAACATAAGCTAATGTTTAACTATAAAAAATTTAATAAATTTCTATGTATTAAGTAGTCTGCCCATAATGCCATGGCATGATAGTGGCTCTTTTTTCACTTCAATTCATAATTTTTTTTCAAAATCTCGATGAAAATTTTTAATGAAATAAAAAATTATTATTATTATTATTATTATTATATTATCATTGAGTAAACACATGACCTCCTTGCATTATGTACAAATCTCTAAATGCTACTCTAACTTTCATTATTCTTACTGAAACCTGGTAAAAAAGATTTGACAGACATGTTTCCATCCTGGTTAAAATCCATATATAACTGCAGGCCTGACCCCCAAGGGGCCCCCCCCATCAACTCTGATGAATTAGAATGTATGAAATCAACTAGCATGGGACGAAAATGGTGAATATATAAAACAAAATTCAAAAAAACCTTTAAGAAACCTTAACAGTTGTATCTACAGACTACCAAAAAAAACCCCACTTTTTAGCAGTAACCTTGAAACATGATAATTGAGTCAGAGTTGAATAAACACCATCTGTATTGCAGATTTAAAAAAAAAACCTCATCCAACTGACTCTCCAGTAGCTGTTTCCAAACACTATGCAAAAGCTTTTGCTACCCTCTTAAAAACCCAAAAAGAATATTTGAGAAATGCCTCACTACTTGACCATATCGGGGCCAACACAATTTCCCCAAAAGGGATAATCACAGACTAACACTACAGACCACTACCCCACCTTTCTCAACCAACTTATGTAAATGCCTCAAGAAACAGTAAGATCTCATTTCGCCCATGATGAGACATCAGTAACAATTAATATTAGCACTAGGTGCCATTGATTGGCACAGGCTGCTGACACAATAATATTGACAAAGATGTCAAACTTTTTCATAAAACCTAAACCTCTATAACATAATTTCTGATCAAAACAAAACAGATCACAGCAAAGAACTAAACAGCCCATGGCTAACAAAATATCCTCAAATCTTTGATAAAAAAAACTTTTAAAACAGTTCAGATTAGGCCTGATTACTAAAGAACTAACTAAACAATACACATCAATACTCCAAAACAATACGAAAATCAAAGCAAATGTATTACGAAAATAGATTTATTGAAATAAAAGGTGATATGAAAATACCTGGAAACCCCCACAAAATTTTGGGCTCTAGGGAAAACCCTCTGGGAAAAAGAGAGATAAACTTAACTAAACCAGATAACCCTCACATACAGCCCATAGATACGGCCAACAAATTTTGTCTTTTTTTACTATAGGATCAAAGCTAGCAAGTCAAATTCCCAACTCAAATACCAGCCAACGAGTACCTCACTGGCAACTACCCAAATACTCTATATCTAGCTCCAACCAATTCTACTGAAGTCTCACTATCATTAAATAATTAAAAAACAAAATAGGAAATCTAGATAACGTCACCATTCATATATAAAAAGCTGCACATTGGGGTCACCCATTATTGCAACAATGTTTAACAAATCGTAGCATCCTCAACCTTCCCCTCTATACTGACAGAAAGGGGTTTCCCCAATCCACAAAAGGTGATCCAACTGACGAAAAAATATAGACCATACCCCAAAATTGCCCCTTTCTTTCCAAGATATTTGAAAAATAATACACAAATGACTTTACTCCACCTCATGTCCCAAAAACATATTTAACCCTGCCAGTTTGGGTTTAGACCAAAAAAGTATGAATGATGCTATCATACAAATGCCTGAACTAATATACACAGCTTCCATAAAAAAGAATATCCTCTGGGCCCTTTATTGATCTACAAAAAAATTTATCGTCCCACAATCTCCTGCCCCAAAACTAAATCATTACAGCATCAGAGGACATTCTCTTGACTCCTAAAATCCTATCTTAACGACAGACACCAGTATGTACATGCAAATGGAGTCAACTCCGTTATAGCCTAGCTGTAAAAACCCCACCATTACAACCACTATCATCCTCTACTACCATCACTACCACCCTCTACCCCTCACTACCACCCTCTACCACCATCACAACCACACCACCCCTACCATCACCACAACCACTACCACCCTCTACCACCATCACTACCACAATCACTACCACCATCACAACCAACCCCCCCTACCACCATCACTACCTCCCTCTACCATCACTACCACCCCTACCACCATCACTACCACCCCTACCACCATCACTACCACCCTCTACCACCATCACAACCACTACCACCCTCTACCCAATCCTCCCACCCTCTACCATAATCACAACCACTACCACCCTATACCACCATCACTCCCAAATCACAACCACTACCACCCTCCTACAGTCATCCCTCGGTTTTGTTTTTAATCCATTCGAGGATGCACAAAAACTGAAACACCCCGAAAACGGGCCCTTTTTCCCCCAAAAGAAATAATGGAAATTCAATTAATCCGTTTCAGACACCCGGAGTATTAAAAAAAATAATTTTTGATTTTAAAATATAGATTTACATACAAAAAAAAATAACAAATAAATATAAAGCACTAATAACATGTATAAATGAATTTTTAACATCACACTTACTTTTATTGGCGACTTTGTTGGTGTAGGAAGATGGAGAGGAGAGGGAAAGGGGAGTTTATTGTTGGGAGGCAGGACAAAATCTTCAATTTGACACTAATATCAGCTCTACGGGTTATTTATCTATAAAAACATCTAATATGACATAATAAACAATATAAATAAAAAAAACGTATATACACTCTAGAATGAATAAAATATGTCTCATTACAATGTGGTGGCGGGAACTTGGCAGCTATGAAAACATCTTCCTATTTTTTCCTTCAGAGCAAGTAAAGAGAAAACGGAGTTTGTAATGCTAACTGCAGAATCACTTATTTCCCGTCGCTTAAGGGGAACAGGAATCATTCCTGTGGCTGGCTGGTAAAACAACACAGCAACAAAACAACAACTGGTTTGTTGAAAAAAATACCCAAACTTCACCTCTCATTCTCTCTCGTTTATTCATTTAATCTTGTTTTTTTACCTCTCCTTCATTGACGCCCCCACCACCACTGCCTCTCATCACCACTGCCTCTCACCACCACTGCCCTCACCACCCTGCCTCTCCCCCCCCTGCCTCTCATCACTCCTACCCCGCTTTTTCCAGTCGCTTAAAGGGGGAACAGGAATCATTCCTGTCCAGACTGGCTTAAAAAGCAGCAGCAGCAGCAGCAACAGCAACAACAACTGGTTTTGAGAAAAGTCGTTGAAAAAACCAAATTCAACAAAAATGGCAACGAACCAGGTCCACTGTAATGCGTGGGCCCCCCCCGGTTTTTTATTTTTTGTTCCAGAATGCTTTCAAGTGCCATTCCCAAAAGAATTTATTCCCATAAAAAATGAAAGTGACTAGTCCTTTTAGACCCCCAAAAAAACATTTTCAAAAGCATTTAAAAAAACACTTACAAAAAGGGGGGAAGTTTGGGCAGGAGAAACCGGGGTCTGCTGTAATGAGGTGATTTCCCCTTTGTTTACAGTAATTTCCCCGTTTTTGTCCTTAATCTTTTCCCGAAGGGGGGGAAATGAAAAAGACAAAAAAGAATATTTCTCATAAGAAATAATGTAAACCAAAATACCCAGACCCCAAAAAAATTTTTAAAAAAAAAAAATTTTTTTGGGAGAATAACTATAGTTTTACATCAGAAAACAATGAGAAATAAATATAAATGACTAATTTTAATGATAAATGAACATTACATACCTTTTTGAAGCCCTTTTTTTTGGGGGGAAAAAAAAGGGGAGGAGGGAAGGGGGAAATTATTTTTTTGGGAAAGGGGAAACCCCCCCTTTTCCCTGGGGCTTCAGGTTCAAGCCCCTTTTGGGGTTACTTCCCTTTTTTGTTTTTTTCTGGCACAGGACCAGCTTGAGAGTCACTGTCCCCCCGTCGCACAAAAACCGTAGAGACCCCCGGTTTTGGGGTCTCTTAAAGATTTGCCAAAAAAGGGACAAGGCATTGTCACTGAACATGTTGCAGACAAGCTTTAACAGTTTTTTTAGGAGATAATTCTCCACAAAACTTTGCAACTCATTCCATTTTTCACACATGTCCTTTCACTGAAGAAGGCACATTCTCCCCCTCTCTTCCCCCCTCCTCTGAAGCAATTCTCAGCTGCGATCTGTTGCTTTTCCCCGTTGAAGGTTTTTCAGCTCTTCAGTGGCACTCTGAACTTTTTTTTGGGGACCATGGTGGCATTTACATTTGGGAAACCCAATAAACGGCCAAAAAAAATTAGATGAATGCGCGGGGTATTTTTAACTCAACGAGACAGACTGAGTCTGGTATGCATGAGAAGTGGCATCCCGGGGGGGGACGCATCTGATATGGACATTTCCGAGCAGATGTAAAAAAGGGGGGGGGAAAAATTTTTCCCTAAAAAAAGTGCTCAAACCAATTGTATAATTTCTGAAAGAAAAAAAGGGGGTCCACTGTATTTCAAATTGGAGTGTGAGCAAAGTAACATTTATAAAGGGGGTTCGGGGGAAAACCCGTAGGCCAGATTTTGGGGCCTGGAGAAGGGGAAATACAACAGTGTCTGCACTCTGAAGGAGGGGTGTTAATGTTGCAGTTTTTAACTAGTGTGCACCCCTTTTGGGAAGACAGTGATGGGGAATGATGATAAAAATTTTTTTTTTTTGGGGCCCCCTTTCCCTTTGGGGGGAATCCGGAATTTTAATAATAATAATAATAATAATAATAATATCAGTGTTGCTTTTAAGTTCATGCAAACAAGACACCAGTGTACACTTATAACTAATATAAACCTTCTATGCATCATATGAAATGTACCATCAAAAAAAACCATGTAAATATGTAACATGTCTCTGCAGCAAGAGAGCACCAACTACTGCTCTTTTAAAGATTTCCCCATGGCTATGACCACCCCCCTTGCTGCCTTTCTGTCTTGATGCCAAAAAAAATTTTTGACCAGCATCAGGGAACCAAAAATATAGCCAAAAACTCGAGTATCTGTCATATCCTGGGCGATGAAGGAGATTTTGTGCACTGGGATGGTACAGGAAACCCGAGAAAAAAACAGAAAAAATATGGCATGTTTTTTTTTTTTTATTTTTTTAATTACATAGTGTAACCACATAGGTTTGGTTAGATGGCAGAATTATTATTGAACGATTATGGGGAAAGACATTAAGTACGACTGCAGAGAAACAAGGGGGGTAAGGTTAGTGTTAAAACAAAATGGGAAATTTTTAAAAGATAACAAAAAAAAGGGAAAATACCTGACTGGGCTTTGACACTCCACTACTATTTCTACTACCACTTCTCCTACCCCCATTATTACCCCACTCTCTTGTGCCCCCCTGTCTGCCTGCCTATATATACCCCTTTTCCCCTTTTTCTGTGTGTTAGTGTGACTTTTTTAAAAGGTCCAAGTCGGGCCGAAAAGGTGTAAGCCCCCTCTTTTTTTATTTCGGGGGTTTTTTGTGTATGTACTATGATAATATTAAAAGGGGGTGTTTGTTGCATATAAGGAACTGTTTGTTGCAGTTAAAAGGGGGTATGATAAGGCAAATGGAGAGGCAAGAAGAAGCACAGGTGATTGTAGCATGGCTAGGGAATGGGGAAAAAAATGGTATAAAAAAACCGACAAATGGAAAAAAAAAACAACGTTTTATCCTTTATTGAAACGCCCCACACGTGGGCTTTATGAGTCAAACAGATTACCTGGAATAAGAGTAAAAAGTTTTATAAAATTT